>JACEGR010005273.1:0-75482 GCA_014170235.1 Listronotus bonariensis
AACACTGAACATTTAGCCAGAACTAACCAGAACCAAAATTTCTCAAACTGTTGCCTGTTTATCACTTTGTTGTTTCTAATCTCCTTAGCCCATTTGCGCCTGTCGATTTTCACAGTCCGCGGAGGGGCGATGCATGGTTTGCATACCCTGTGGTCAGATAAGGATCTAAATCCTAATAACAGAATAAAGATAGTTGACTTACCCGTAATGTACCATCGTGCCCAAAAACCGGGACATAAAAATCCATGTAGGAAGGTGTCTCTATGTCTTTGGGAAATCGCATTTCTTATAAATATTATGAGATTTTTGGACGTCGCTGTTATATAATAACATTGCTTTGACACCATCCAAACATATTATTCAAATAGACCAGGCGAAAACACTAGATTTTTTGTTCCAGCTTTTTTCGACACGTCACATTTGGAAAAAGTAAGACAAAAAAAATCCTCGACGAGTAGGTTTTATAGATTGGACCATTTATAAAAAAAAATGCTTAGAGACATTAGAGTTAGATTGTTAAATGCTGCATGGAGGAATTATACTAGTTCTCGGAGCCGAAGCCGTAGAAATACCTACAATAAGGACAAACTTCCTGCAGTACTTTTTTCAATGCTAAAAGTTGTAAAAGATATTCTGGGGAACAATCTTAATACTTTAAAAGTTTACAGGGTAACAAGTGGTTAAATTAATTATTTCTCAAAAATAAGTTATTTTTGATAAAACATATTTCTTGTAAAAAAATATGATACACTAAGAATTTTTTTATTTATTACACGGAGTTAGCAAAAATTATAAAAATATTATTTATAAAAGGCAACTTTTAATTTTTATTTTATATCAAAATGCTCACGATTTTTTATTATAACCATAAGTCTTTAAAGTACCGAAATTATCAGTGTTTTTATTTTTTCCTTAAGGCTATCAAAAAGTTTCAAAAGCTGATTTCGGTTTTCCCAGAAATAGCTATTTGCTTTATACTTAGAGAACAGAAAATAAAAGACATTTAAATAAATGGGTGTATTAAAAATTTGTTATAACATTTTTGTCAGTTACAAACGTTATCCTGAAAAAAAAATTATTGTTAGGTAAATGTGCGAAAAAACTACCTTTTTACACAATATTCTAATTAAATTTAAATTTTTGTATGTATTTTAAATAATACAGAGTGGGCTATAACTGTAGGAGCAGTTTCAATATCCAATAAAATAAACATCACCAAACTTACACATATTCTTTTTAAAAAAATTAATTTACAAATAATAAAAAATGTATGACTTAAAAATTATATTTATCCCTTACGTTGCTGGCAATTTTATTTGGGAGTTGCATATTTTTAAAAATCTGGCGACAATTTGCGCGCAGAATGGCGTTTATTGACAATTTTAATTAGGGAAAAATCCCTGACAGAGCCAATAATGTTCTCTTCATTCTCCTAAGCTTTTGTGTGGACTGCAATATCAGCAAGTAAAATTATTGGTCCCTATTTTTTCAAAAATGAAAGAGGAGTTGCCGTAACAGTGAGAGCTGATAACTATTATAAGATGTTACAGGGATTCTTAGTTCCAACTCTTCATAGATTTGTTAAAAGAAATGTTTCCTGGAATACTCATCTCACAAAGGGGTGATATTCAGTGGCCCCCTCGGAGCCTGGATCTTACTCCAAATGATTATTTTCTGTGGGGTTATCTAAAAATCAAGGGTCTAAGAAAATAATTTAACCACGTTGGACCAGTTTAAACAAAACATTGTGCAGAAAATAAATGTCATTACGCATGCAATTTGTCGCCAAGTTTTTAAAAATATGCAACTCCGGATTAAGAATATCAGCAACGTGAGGGACGTCCCTTAAAAATATAATTTTTAGGTCACACCAATTTTCAATATTTGTGGTTTAAAATAATATTCAAAAAATATAGGTAAGCTTTGTAATATTTGTTTTACTGGATATTAAATCTGCTTATACATTGTTGGCCCCCTGTACTTAAAGAATTTTGGACTTTCATTGTTAACTAAGTTTAGTTTAGATTCTTAAAAGATATAATTTAGAAAGCACAAATAAGGTTGCCAGATATGCCGTAAAGAAATACCGGACAACATACCAAAAAAACATTTAACTGCCATAGATACATAAAGAAAAAAAGAACTTATTTTTATGTACTCTAGATGCTGGTTTTAATTAAAAGAAAAAAATCGCTATTAACGCTTTTTACAGAGAGTGTCAATTCGTGTTCTCAATCATTTTTGACACATTGTCGACTATACTGTGAAACCTTGTTTTGTATACTAAAATTTACAGATTTACTTAGATGTGTTTCTTTAACTGACTACTATAAACCAGTTGTGCATTAGAGTAGGGGTCCCCAAACTTTGTAGTGGGATGCCCTTGGACACTTGCAATTCCCTCATGACGCCGTTATTTCAACTAAACTCTCGATAAAAAAAAATTGATGAATAAAGCCTTGCATTAAAGTGATTAAAAAATAAATTACAATTTTTTTCCTAATTGCACAGAGTGTCTTTAAAAGTTCTGGTTGCTATATGAAAGTGCCTCTTCATAAAAATATTTTTATTTTTGTGTACAGGGTGGCCTAAAACAGACTTGTTTCAAAATTAAAATTTTGGTTATTTTCTAACTGAGATACAAAACTTTATAGGGTAATTTCTTATGTTATTTTATAACGAAAAGTTCTTTTAAACTTTTGTCCAGGGCGTATTTTTTTTTAATGTCGGTATATTATAAATGTCTTTAATACGAAGCCAGATACAAAGAAAATGTACGATAGTAAAAAGTTGTATTTTTAGTTGCTTCATAGAAGAAATAAAAAAATCCAAAAACCGGTGGCGTACATTTTTCTCTCAATTAGATTGACTGTGCTACTCACTAAGAGGCCACTAGACCCAATAAACTAATTCCAGTTAAGAGTCTACAAGCGCTATATTACATCAAAGAAATTTCAACCCAATCGGTTTAAGGATGTTTAAGATATTTATAAAATACCGATTTTTAAAAGTTTTTAAAGTTTTGTACCGTAGTTAGGAAATAACCTGTATATGGGGTGGCTCAAAAAACAAGTCTTTTTTGAGCCACCCTGTACACCCAATATACATTTATTTTTCTGAAAATGTATTCTCTGATCAAGCAGAACTTTCTATGAAGAAGCACTTTTTTGGAAAGTTACTAATTAAAAAGTAAGAACTTTCAAAGACACGATGCTTTAAAAATATTTTTAAAAATGATAAAAAAATCATGTGAAAACAACAGCCCTTAGTATCAATGTAAAGAGGTACCGCATGATTCATTTTAATTTTTGTATGATTAACATGGAAAAAGTTGTTTATTTGAGTTCAGAATTTAATTATTTTGTAATGGTTTCTTAAAAGGCAAAACCAAATCATTTTCTTATATAAAATTAAACGTTTTACAAAAAAGCTTTTCATAATTTTTAGATAAACCGACGCGTTTCGAAGTTATTCTACTTTAAAATATAGTTTAAAATATTTTCTTTTTTTTCCAGTTTATCAAATTTGTAAAAATTTGTAAACTCTTTGTATTCTAAATTTTTAACAGTTATAATAAAGGATTTGAGAAATCAAAAAAAAACAAATGAAAATTTGCCAACATTTTAACAAACCTTAAAGTTTCGTCAAAAAATTGGCAAAAGTGCGTCGGTTTATCAAAAAATTATAATTTATTTGTGGAGTGTTTAACTTTATACATTAGAATGATTTGATCTAGCCTTATTGAAAAACCATTAAATAATTCTAAACTCAAAAAAAAGAAAGCTTTCCCATGTTAATCATATGGGTAATTAAAATGTATTATGTGGCACTTCTAACATTATTATTAGTTAAGGGCTTTCACAAGTCTTTTATCAGTTCCAACAATATTTTTAATATAATTAGTAAAAACAGATGGATTCCTTTTAATCAGTCTATTGTGCAATATGCATATTTAGGAACTTTGGCTCCCAGGTAATTTGTCATTAGTAAGATCAGTGGAAAAACTGTCTTTCTTTCTTACTTTTTATTTGCAGTGGTAAATTGTGTAGTTTTGCACTACGTAAACAATGGATGTTTTACCTAAATTATATAAATTTTTATAAGTTTGACAAAAAACCGGATTTTCTATTGTCCGGTTTTAACAGATATTCCCTACCAGCAGATATAAAAAACCTATTAAGCACAAGACCCATAGGCTAAAGCAGATAATAATTTTTTAAAAAGAAACCTTATTAATACCGAAATACAAGTATGTGGAATTTAGCAAGAAGGGGAAAATATTAAATTAGTCGAAATTTATGGGCTTTCAAGCGTAGAATACAATTACAAATAGATTTAATCCTAAATGTAGAACCAACGCAAATAGATGTCCTACATTATTACCAAAGCAAATAATAATAATAGGAAAATACCCTCGATACGTGTGCTATTTTAAAGGCAAACAGCATGATTTCTTGTTTTAACATCCCTTTGTTAGTGTGCTGTATTATGTAATAATTATTAATCAAGCAAATTTTGTGCTTTCTTGTAGTACAACTTTTATTTATTATATATTAAATAAATTAAGGAAAAAATTATTAAACAAAAGTAGAATTTGTATACCACATCAGATTTTTTGATATACTTGTTTAAAAAAAATTGGTATTAGTGGTAAAAAAATTACCACTTTCTTAAATAATAGGCCTCCAGAATATATAGATAACTAGAAGAGATAAAACAAATCTGATTGCAAAACCTTTTTGATATTTAAAACAAATTTAGTGATGAAAGTCAATTTTGGCTAACTTGATTTGTTTTGTTCATGTTAAAATAAAAAAAAATAGCCACGCTCGAGAATGTCAAAAATAACATTTTTTACAAATTTGTAGCTCTCCGCTTTTTAACGTCACTTTCAAATTGTCAGATTAGTGGAATATACACTGTTTAGCATGTAATTAACTTACCTTATCTTAATGTGACGAGCTCAAAAATGCTTGATCGATGTATTTTTGTTTTTTCGATCAGCCCTGTATACGGAGCTTATATTTAGTGGAGATTCTTAACCGGGGACAAGGTATCCTCCGGTATATTAATCTGCCGCGCTCTAGTAAATCCCGATATACCTTCTTGGGCTCGCCTACCATAAGTTTTATTGCGCAATAGATCCACGCTAACTTGGTTATTTGGGAAGATACAGGGTGACTTTCAAAATACGTCGATTATTACTCAGATATTAAAGAAGATAGAGACAACTTCAAATTAATACTTTATTGCTTGGCCCTATAGAAAATCAAGAAAAATACAACTGTTTTTAAATGTTATTTCGTATTTTGCTTCGTTTTCGAGAACACAAAATAAAAAAAAAATCCTGTTCTTTAGTGGCCTCCTAAAACATACATTTAATGTTTTCATTTTTTTTAAATAATAATTGTTGCTTTTACACATACAAATGGATGAAAGTAAATTTAATTTGCATGCATCTGATGGACGAATCTTAGTTTGGAGAGAGAGGAATGAAAGGTACCGTGAGGAGAATATGGAAGCAAGGGTTGCGTTTGGTGGGGGTGGTGTTACTGTATGGGGTGGTATCATGAGTAATGGAAGAACGGAAATGGTTATTTTGATAGGTGAGACTATGAATGCGAATAGGTACAGGGATTTCTGTGTGAATGAACCTGTCAAGTTTAAGGAAAATCAGCCAAGGGATTTTTGAGCTATGAATAAAAACTATTTTTTTTCCAAAACTTTAACACCCTGTATCTCGAGAACGAAGCTTCAAAACATACATGTTTATATAGACTGTTTTTATTTTTTCATGTTCTATCGTCTATTAAATTTTTCCAATTAAAATCTAAAACACCCTGTATAATGAAAGAGTCAGTTTTGTTTGATTACCCTGTACGAAAAAAATCATTAGGTAGTAATTAATTTAAAATTTCCAGATCACATCAAAAAATCCACAAAAGACACATTTTAGGACAATGGATCTGCCTGGTAGCGTATCTGTGGCCAAAAGGCACTAATCGAAAAAGTAAAAAACCGTCCAGAGGTATTGACCGAAGCTGCATATTGACCAAATTTCAAACCAAACAACAACGTACAGCCCAATTGTTATAGCTTAAAACGAACAATAGCCATATTTTGTGCAATTTTATCTTTACTTTTTGTTTGACACCTGTATTTTATAGAAATGGCCATTTACCAATAAAGTGGTTAGGTAATAAAAAAGAACTAGAAAATAAGCTTTCAGAATGTGAAAACCTGGTCGAAATCGGTAAAGCCGTTTTTAAGTTACAGCGTTTTAAAGATATTGGTAGCAAAGTTTTGACACATTTTTTGTTTAGTAGTGTCTCTGGGGCTAAAGGGCTGTAATCAAAAAACTGGCAAAAACGTCTGGAGATATTGATGTTACTTTACTAATGGCCTATAATTAAATGCGAAAAAAAATTATTACCGGAATCACACACCTCTAAACTTTTTGTAATTTTGCATCTGTTCATTGACCACCCTGTATACCATGAACATTTGATTATTTTTCAAAAATCATTTTGCGCCATGTCATCTAGACGAAATGGGCATTAACATACCGAAATCCGCAGCTTAAAATATTTTTTATTTCCAAAGTTACTACAAGTTAAATATGGTGCTAAAAATTGCTTGTCCCGATTTTTTTGGCACCTTAATAAAACCAACGTAATATTATTCCGGCAACAAACCTTATTTGAGTTAAATTAAAAAGGCAAAAAAATCCTTGTTTATTTATATGCAAATTAAAGGTTAAAGTCTTACTTGTTATTCTCGTAAAATTGTTTTGTCAAATGTCGTTTAAGAAAAAGAAAATTAAAATAAAATATGTCTCTTGTTTTATTCAATTTAGTTGCTTTTTGGTTATTTTGTTCATGAAATTTTTTTATGTCATTTAATTAATAAATGTCATTCACGAAATTGTCAAGCACCAATTTTTCATACTCTCGAAATATTTTGCCAGTAAATTTTATATATACAAAAAATTATATTAGTTTCACTACCCTTAGAACCTTCAAGTGTTTATAATTATTTATTTACGTGGCAGCTGCCATTTGAAATATTAATTAACGTTTGGAATAAAGTTAGCTACCTAAGTTTCAGAAGAATGTTATTAGTTTTACTTTCATCAGCTTGTTCACAGATCATGTCTCAAAAGAATACCACTATGGTCTGTTACCAGCTCATCTAGTTAAAAAGGATTAAGAAAATTTATGAAAAACCCCAAATTAATCCTGGTGACACAGTGAAAATTTAAAATACTTGTAGTAACACTTCCTACTTCACACACTCTGTAAAATTACTCTGTTGCCTATGACCTTATATTTTTAACCCACCTTACAACAATGGTCAGGATTGTTTATACAAGTTTTTGGTATTCTTAAAAATAAAGATTACAAAATTAAAATAAAAAAACTTGTGTTTTTTAGAGAGACCTAATTTACAAACAAATTTTTTACAACCTTTTATAATAACGTATGACTGTCAATATTACAAAAAAAGCAAGGAGAAGGGGGTTTGCTACCTCCCCAAGACAATATTTATTTTTTTATGTAGATGATAAATCTATGGGTAGATTTCAGGACTTTGTAATGATATATACAATCAAAATTTATATATAACGAGGTTGGCTTGGTGGTATATTCTAAAAAAGCATATGATTCCAAACAATTAAGTACCACGTACGCGATATTTCGACTCTTTCCAAAAATCACTTTATGAATCGTTAATATTTTAAATTGATATTATATTAAGTTAATAAATTGTTTGGAATTTTTATTAAATGCTTTTGAAAAAACCTTTTTGAAATACCGCTTTTGTGGTACTAAATTATAGAGAAAATATGCTCTTTCAGGCTATGCTAACGAGCAACCCTCGTTTTCTTAAAAACAAAGAAGTTATGACGCTATATATGATTTTACAAACTTTTACCTTACCTAGAAGAGAAGTAGAAACAATATTCATATTTTTTATGATCACTTTATCTAAAATTAAACTTAATGATGACACTCTAGATTAAAATAAAAAATATTAATAAATAAAATAGAAGATTTAAAATAAGACTTGTAAGGTATCATTAAATTTAGAATGTTAAACACAATCTGCTTAAGATAAAATATATCGGTAAATTTGAAAGTAGCAGCCACTTTTGGTAAAAACCATTATATAATATATTTTTTTATTTTTAAAACTATAATAGTCTTTGGTTAAACTGAAAGAACAAAAAAACAGGTGCATAGAATAAAGAATGCCCACTTGTGTTAAACAAATTGGTTTCCCTCTAAAATATATATATATATTTATATATTTAATATTTTTTCTTTTTAAACTAGACTTTTTATATATAATGAAGAGCCACTCTGCTCTTGTAATAATATAATAAAAGTTAAAATTACTTTTAAAAAATAAAATAATAATGAAATAGTTATTATAAAATAATTATTTCTATTAAGGTTATAAAAATTTACTTACTATACAGAGAAGGTTGCAAAATAGGTTTAAGGGTTTCCGGTCAAAATTATTTTATAATAATTCAACCATAAATTTAGTTCTTAATGAGCCGGACATGATCTGATCCTTTGGACGAGCGTCAAAATGTAATGAATTTTTATAAAAAAAATTAAGAAAACTGTTTTTACTAAAAATTACTGATGTTTTGATTTTAACGTTACTTTTTGTAAAACTAATTGACTGGTAAAGAATACACCTTTTGGTATATAACCAGGTAAAAAAATAGAAATAGTAAAAAAAAATGTTCAGCCATATAATAAGTTTTTATAGTTTATTTGTCTTCACTGTCACATTTAAACAAAGCAATACTGTCACTGTCACATTTAAACAAAGCAATATTTGGCGTTTTTTCAGAATACAGATATTTAATAAATATTTTAGGAAAACCAACCTAATTATATATTTAAATGAGCTATTCTGCTCTTGCAATAATAAAATAGAAGTTAGATTACTTTAAAAGATCTACAATATTAATAAAATATTTGGTTTAAAAATAATTATTTTATCTAGTTTATACAGTGTGTTTCCTAACAACGGAACAAAAATTTCAGGGGTGATTTATTAGGTTTTTTTTATGTAAAAGTTTCAATAAACATATGTCTGGGCTTGCTCCATTTCTGAGATACAGGGCGTAAAATTTTTAAAAAGTCGATATTTTTTAAATACTTTTTACCCAATTTTAATTAAATTTGGTACCTTTATCCAGATTAGGATTATTTGGTCCAGTGGTAACTGAGTGGGCACCGCAGCCTAAATTATTGAGAAAAAAAGTACGCCACTGACTTTTTCCATTTTTTAAAATTTTATTTTTGATTAACCAATTAAAAATTAATCTTTTATGTTTCAATAATGTAATAAGGGGCTTGTTAAGCTTTACCAAGATTAAAATTATTTGGTCCAGTGGTGTCTGAGTGGACACCGCAAGTAATATTATTGAGGAAAAAAGTACGTCACTGACTTTTTCCATTTTTTTTTAATTTTGTTTTTTGATAAACCAATTAAAAATGCATCTTTTCTCTTTCAATAATGTAATAAGGCGCTTGTTAAGCTTTACCAAAATTAAAATTATTTGGTCCAGTGTTGTCTGAGTGGACACCGCAGGTAATATTATTGGGGAAAAAAGTACGCCACTCACTTTTTCCATTTTTTTTTTCTGATAAACTAATTAAAAATGTACCTTTTCTTTTTCATTAACTTTTTTTGTATCTAGCTTCGTTTTCGAGAAAACAAATTGCAGACAGACAACATGGTAAAAACACATAACACAAAACAATAATTTGCCCTAAAATAAATAGGCAGTCGTGGTCAAAATTGTAAAATTTTTAAATTTTGAATTATATTTTATACTGTACCTATTCGAAACCTTTTTAATTTTTTTTTTTCCTTGAAAACAAAGCGGGTTACAAAAAAATACATAAGACTAAAAAGTAGCATTTTTAATTGGTTAATCGGAAAACTATTTTAAAACAGTGACGTATATTTTTTGTAAATAATATTGGCTGTGGTTCCCACCAAGACACCACTGGACCTAATAATCCTAACCTAAACAGAACCTTATTGGCGCCCTATTACATTAAATGGGTGTATCAAATTTCATTAAAATCAGTTGAAGCTTTTAAGATATTTAAAAAATACCGACCTAAAAATTTTAACGCCGTTTATCTCAGCAATAAAGCAAGTCAGAACCTATGTTCACAGGAAGTTTTTTTAATAAAAATACATAAGAAATTACCCTCTTAAGTATCCTACCGTAGTAAGAAACAGCCGGTAGAAAAAAATTACTTACTTTACAGAGAAGGTTGCAACCCTTAAACATTGGTTAAAGGGCTTTCGATCGAAATTATTTTATGATAATCCAATAATATATTTTTTTCTTACCTGGTTATAATACCTAATACGTATTATTTACTAGTCGATTAGTTTTACAAAAGTAAAGTCGGATCGTCCGTTATTTTGAGTAAAAAGTTTTCCACATTTTTAAATAAAAGTTTATCACATTTTTAAGGTACGTCCAAGGGATCAGTTTACGTCTGGCAGCCTTGTTAATAACCTATTCTTTATGATTGAATTATTATAAAATAATTTCTACCGGAAGCCCTTAAACTTATGTTGTTTAGAGGTTTCAATCTTTTCTGGATAATAAGTAGATTTTTATATACCCTTAATAAAAATTATTATTTTATTTTTAAATATTTTATTATTATGTTATTTCTTTTAAAGTAAAGTATCTTTTATAATATTACTACAAGTGCAGGATAGCTCTTTATAATATAAATAAAATGTCTAATTCTTTAAAAATAAATTAATATTAAATATTTAATAAACATCCTTATTTTGGAGAAAAGCCAAATATTATTTTCTTTAAATGTAAATTCCCAGAAAACAAATAAACCATATAAAACCCGGTATATAATTAGTTTTCCTGTGCCGGACTTCCCCTAAACAAAATCTTGGCTTTCTCCATGATAGGTAAGTGAGTATAATTTACACAAGTACTAGTTTATTTCAAACACAAAATCATGTTGACAGTGTTTTTTTAATAATACTAACATTCAAATAACAGCCTGCTAATTTTATCCACCGTGTAGTAGTTTATTTTTCCATTAAAATAGGATGAATAGTTTACTGTCTATCAGTATATTTAAGACCATATAAAAAGCAAGAAACCCTTTTAAAGGAAAGATAAGATAATTTTATTCAGAATACGATTTTTCTGTCTGACTGTTTTATACGCTAGTGCAGCCGAAGGGTACAATTGATTATGTGGAATGGAACAACATGTCACATTTTATTGAGAATTTGTGGCTGTAGGTTATTGGAATTTTCTTTTTATATCTCTTTTATTGTGGGTTGAGTATGATGTAAAACATGTCCTTTTTGGTGTTTTTTTTTTCGGAACTAAAAACCACTGTTTGATTTCAGAATTAAAAAATGTAAATTAAAAATAAAAAGCATTTTTTGTATGTGATTTAAGAAAAAAAAACAACTTTTTAATTTTTAGGTAACAGCTGGTTTTATAAATTTGTAATCAACGACAGCCACTGCAAGACTATTATTAAGTAGATACTAAATGTGAAAAAAGTGCATTTCTTTACTTGCATTTTTGTAAACATATTATGTAAAACTGGTCTTTTTCTTTTTAAACTAATATTTCTATTTGCCATATTGAAATTATATAATACTTTAACTTACAAAACAATAATTTTATTAAATGCTTGAAAAGGTAGGTTTTTAAAATAAAGCAACTCGTAGTAGGGGAGCCCACGATGGTAAATAGGGATTTACTTAAGCGTGAAAGAGACCTATTGGCTTGCAAAGCTTAGTAATAAGAAGAAAAACATAATTTATACCTTTTTATTGGTGGATAAAGCGGCTATAGATTTTTAAATATGTCACAAAAATACTGATAATATTTCGGCTTGTGAAATCATTTGGGTTGTATTGGATTAAATATTTTTCGCTATTCTTCAACATATTTTCTTAGATTGATGATTATTCTGTGCAAGTTGCATACAGATACGTTTTTACGACTACTATATATTTTTATTAATATAAACAATAAATTTAATGTTTTCGATTTGTGACAGAATATACATTATAGCCTGCTGCAAATCTTTTATCGATCTGTTTTTGAAATTTTTTTTGAGTTCATTTTACGACATGTACATATTTTTTACTCATATAGTGACTAAAAATAGTGACCTTGGCTAAAAATCATATTTAGAAAACAAAGGGTTAGAATCATTAACAACAAATTACTCTTATTTTTGCAAATTTCAAGCACCTATGAGAGCCGTGTGTAATGAATTTGGAGTAATGAGTGTGGGTAATGCGCCTTGGGTTATAAGCTATATAACCCTGTTTTAAAAATAACATTATAACTGTATACATTTTAAAACAATCGTAAAAAAAAATTTCTTTAAATCGTTTGTATAAATATTATTAATTAATATGCAAAAGGGTGTAAATATAAAATTTATTTATTGCTTAAAAATGTAACAAAAAGTAAATGGTAGTTTTTTTTAAAAGTGTACATGATTTTGAAATTTTTGTGAGATATATGGTTGGATAAGATGCAATTTTTTTATGTATAAGCATTTATGTGAAACGCCCTGATACCAATCTAGCTATATTAGTTATTAAAAACATGGGTTAAGAACAGTTATCATTGTTGCCATTTTAATCAATTTGTTATAAAGCCAATGATGGTTAACAGAAGGAAAATGCGATTTGTTTAACTTAATTATTGAACCTTATTTCGTGTTACCGTAAAATATAATTTTCGATTTCACCAAAGTTTTATAGAATAATATATTATGCCACAAGTTTTGAACTTTGCACACTAGTATGACGTTTGTGCACGAGCCGTAGGCGAGGTGCTCACAGAGATCCTTACGAGTGTGCAAAAGGGAAGTCGAGACTTTCAAACGTGTTGCGCACGATATTTTTTCTTCGATAGCAGAAAATGGGGATTATTATGTGAATTTTATTATTTTGATTCTTTTAATTTTTGACAGGATTGTTGCGAAAACTTTGCATACGTCGTAAAAAATGATTCCACACGCTTATGTCAAAACTAAAAATGACCAAAAGAAATAAAATATTTTTTGTCTGGTTGACACCATCCATCATGCAAAATTGGTGATTTTGAGTATCCATGGTTGGCGTGTCGTTTTATAGACATTTTTATAGCGTTTAGTCGTAAAAAAATAACTTTTTGAAGTAAAACAGTCCAAAAATTTAAACAAAAAGCACTTTTTACTGCAAGCCCCGAATTTAGGTATATTTAACACCAATGATGATAGAGAAATAAAGAGTTTTTTATACACGTCTGACTTATAAAAATAGCAAATATCAAACTGCTTTTAAGCGCATAGAAAATGACCTTATATACACTAGTGTTGCAAAGTACTTTACAACACTAGTGTGATATATGTTATGATGCCATTCAAAAAGATTATATACATGCCTTTCGTCATCCATAACAAAAAACATCTGTAGTCGCTGTTTATATTATTATTTTAAATATGTTTGGTGTTATCAGGCTGTGAATTGCAATACCAAAACAAAAACATGCAGATATCATTTTAGTAAACTAATTTTAAAATAATAACATTTATACAAAGATATTGGGTGGTAGAGATTTCAATATTGTTAGCAGTATGACGTACTGCAGTAGAGAAATAGTATATTCCCCTAACTAGTCCCTGAAAATGTTACTTTTCCACGCACGCGACTGCAGTTGACCGAAAACGCGTAGCGGAGAGCTTGGACAAGCAGTCATGTGCGGAAAAGCGCACTTTCGGCGCGTGTTGGAAACACTATTTTTCCTACTAGCGTAAGAGAAAACTTATAAAAACAATTCTATAGTATTTTATTTAACACAATACAGCACTTGTACTTATTATTATTGTTGGTAAATGTGTGTGATCCTTCATTGCGACTCGCTCAATATTTGGTTCAATTTTTTTTTTTTTACTTTTCCCTCACTAGTGCAAAAAAGAAGTATGGAAAAAGTATTGCGGGAAAGTACCTATCCGCACTGGTGCAGAAAAGTGACACTTTCTGAGAACTAGAATGGGTGCGCAAAAGTGAACTTTTTCTCACTCGATGCAGTTTAAGATAGCTTAAATTAATTAATTATGCTTTTCTAGCCATTTAATAAAAAAAAAACCCATAAATGCAGGTATAGGGCCTTGAGTAATAAAAAAGATATAGTTGCTGCCTATTATTTTGGGTTTAATTACTTACTTGTTTCTTGACCTCACAATACAAAAAGTTTTAATAAATTAAGTACAAGCTGTTAAATTTGGCACATACGAACGAGGTTATTAATTAAAACTATTTAGTAGTAGTAGTAGCAATTAGGTTTATTCTTATAATAAAATTAAATAACTTTGTTTTGAGAGGTATGCTTTTGAAAATTGAGATGTATTAAACTAAACAAACATAATAAAAGGTTATTTAATTAGTGCTTTAGTATTTTAAAAATTAAATTTAACACACACACACACTGGTTTAAGGGCCAAAATATTTTTATTTGATTTCGACTCAAACAATTAAAAGTTTTGATTAGAAAATAATATTGACCAAATATTTTATACTACTTTGTTGACAAAAGCAAATTCGATCAGTCCAACTTAGCATAACGTTTCACGCATTTTGGCCGTTATCATACAAATAATAATATTTCTAATAAGTGCAGCTTTTAAATCGTTTATGGTTGTTGGATTGCTATGCATAAATCCATGCAAACCTTTGCTGTTTCATGTAGTTCCATACAAATAAGTACGATCATACTACCAACTGCAAACCATCGTGTTATTTGGCAAAGGCAGTATAGTGATAATGTGATATCACGACACGTGTAATTATCCAGCACGATCATATGATTTGACGCATTGCAACTTATTTCTATAAGGTTGCGTCAAATCAAAAGATTCCTGCTAACAATCCAAAAACTACATGATGATTTAAAAACCAACATAAAAGACATTGCATGGGTGAGAACCGGCCTACATATGCATGTGTGAAAATATCACGGTAAGTAGGGCTGGATCGAATTCGCTATTATCCAAAAAGTCGTTGTGGGCTATCATTTGGTCTTCAAAAAAAAAATGTTTTATCCCTGTATGCAATAATATTGTTTAATTTAATTTTGAAATCCCAAAGCCCTAATTGGATTACCCTTTATCTGAATGTTACACGTTGACCCTCAAGAAATTAAACATACCTCGTTTAAAACCGTACCTAAGCAGGTAAACAAAAGTAATATAGCGGTTTTTGTTTATATAAAATTTTAAAACAAATATTTTAAAATATCTAACACCGAAACATGTATAGTTTATAAGGTTTTTAAAATATAGTGATTTTTTGTTTAACACTAATTTTGGCCAACTTTCAATAAAATAAAATGTATAAATATATTGTTATCAGAATAAATTATGTAAAAAAATATGTTAAGTGGATGCCGTAACACGTTAAATTGAGCTATAAACGCGATTCGCTGCCGTTTTTTAAATATTTGTTTTGGAAAAAAGTTATATTTAGAAAAGTTTCTTAAAATGATCCAAAGATTATCAGAAAGTGGTTATTTTTACAGTTTTTTAATTTTGGGGAATTTAAAGTGTTAATTATAAAAATTGCCAAAATTTGTTAACATTCCGATAATATTAACCAATTTTAGACATACTTTAAATAAAACGTTTTTCTTTATAACTATTCATTTTAAAGAAAACGTTTCATTTGAAGTATGTCTAAAATCGGTTAAAGATTATCGGAATATTAAATGATTTTTGCACGTTTATAACATATATATATATATATATATATATATATATATATATATATATATATATATATAACTTTATTTTTCTTAAAACTATTTTAATAATTGATATTAATTTACTTGGGTATAGGGTTTATGTATTAATATATTGGGTAAAACGCTTGATTTTGATGTTGCTCTCAGGTTAAATTTTTTTTTTTTATTCTTAAGTACTGAAATTAAAAAAAAATTTTTGAAAACGCCCAGTATGGGGCGAAACGTCAAATCAAAGCGTTTTACTTAATATATTAATATATAAACCTATACCCAAGAATAAATTAATATCAGTTAAATATATATAAACACATTAAATTTTCCAAAATTACAAAACCGTAAAATAACTACTTTCGATAATCTTTGGATCATTTTAAGAAACTTTTATATACAACTTTTTTCCAAAACAAATATTTAAAAACGGCAGCGAATCGCGTTTTAGCTCAATATTTAACGTGCTACGGCATCCACTTAAGCGATTTTATTGTACTAAAGCTAAACAATAGTTTGTGGTGTCCTAGCTACCAGATTGCACCAATATTTGCATCAGCCTGGGGTATTGGATCAGACAAATAATAAAATCCTTGGGCGTAGCGTATTTAAAGAAAAAAATATTATATGATAGAAAATTCATGTGCCCAAAGATTTTATTATTTGTCTAATCATTGCCCCAGATTATTAAAATTATTAGTGGGATCTGGTAGCTAACATACATTTTTAAAATTTTTTCGTAGAATTCAATTATCTAATCGAAAAACATTTGAAACAAAAAACAAAAGAGTTCCAGCATAAGTGAACTATTTTCTAAATAAAATTCCCCGTATTTTTTGTATCAATGGAAAGATTTTTACGAGGAATTTGGTTATAAAGGGGCTGCTGAGTTATTTCTGCGGTTTTCTGATGCAATTGTTTAAAAACTGTATGATACTATAAGGATAATTACCTAAAGAACCTGGCTGCCATCAGGTCACAGGTTCTTATTTGTCAAAGTCAAGAATTTTAAAAATACGTTGCTACTTTTTGGAGATATATTATATTGGTTTTAGCATTTAATATAATTTAAAGCTGTTTTATTAATAAAAACCTTATTTTAAATCTATTCCAAAATGTATTAAACAAAAATCCTTGTTTTTGACAAATTAGCACATGTGACCTGTGGCAGCAAGGTTTTTATAATAAACTATCCTTATAATATCATTTAGTTTTTAAAGGAAATAAACCTAGCAACCCCTATATCACTGAATTCCTCGTGAAAATCTCTATCCATATGGCAGCGGAACATCTTGGATTTTAATTGTTTCTATATTAAGCTCTATTCTACCATCCCTTCAAGCCCTTTTATTTGATACCCATATTGAGGTAGTTTTGAAAAAATATGTAGTCAGTCATTTTGTGGCGGCTGCTATCTTGGATTTTATTTTTTCATAGCGAGCTCCATTCTACGAATCAAACTCTCTTATTTTATACCCATATTGAGGTAGTTGTGGAAAAAATGTAATCCGTCATTTTGTGGCGGCGGCCATCTAGGATTTAAATTGTTTTTATAGTAAGCTCTATTTTACCTATGAAACCCTTTCATTTGATACACATATTGATGTTGTAGTAAAGTATTATGTAATCCGCCATTTTGTATCGGCGACCCTCTTGGATTTGTGTACCAAATTCTAGATCGCTTGGTCGTCAGGAAGGGGGTCGAATTTTAATTACTAGATTTGAGCCAAGCAAATAACAAACAAACAGGTTAAAACTGTTTAAAATGTAGGAGAAGAAAAAAGATTTTAAAATATTTATGATTTTGGTTTGCTTAAAAGGTAAAACAAAAATGTCAAAAACAGACCAGTATATAAATATCAATAATATGACCTATCGCTGGGCTTTGTTTAAATCTAAACAGTTAAAACAGCGGGTGTAGCTTTGTTTAACGTTGTATAATAAACGATAAACTAGTTGTCTAAGATTTTTAATTAAAATTACATTAACCCAACCACTTAACAAATAAAAACTATTTTTTAATATAGTAATAAAATGGCGGTATACCCATTAGGTTTCCTAAAAATATGCTCAACGCTATGAATAATTAAAGAAAAAGTCACCCTGTATAATATTAATTTTTTAAATTATTCTACTTGACAGAACTAGAATATTTATTTCTTTTAATTAGTTTATAATTAAAACTGTAAAAATTTTAACCTAAAAAATAATTACAGGTTGTTTGGTCTGCACTGTAAAGAATTAGATAATTTATAAAAAGGGGTTGCCAATAAACAGCATATGTAAAAATGTTAAGGTAATTCGAAGTAAGATTATTTTCTTACAACATTTGAACAAAAGTAGTTCTAAGTCTGTTAGCAGAATGTCTCTTCCTATTCGGATCTTGAACTATAAAAAGTTTTGGGATTTGAACAAGTATAAAAATAAGAGAAAAACAATTTGTTTTATTATTATTAGGTCTTAAAGTTGAACGGTAACGCCAGGGATAGAAAGAAAAGACCAAGACAAAGGCTTTAGGTATGTATGTCATATTTAAAGTTTCAAAGCTTAAAGAACTAGGTCTATAAGTTATAAATTAACTGCCGTATTCACCATTCTCATAGTTGTAAGCCTAATAATTATCTGTTTGCTAAGATTTATTTTTCTGATAATATATTTTTTCTAAGCTAGCATTTACTGCATATTGACTTAATAATAAATGCTACAACTAACTCATTCCCAAAAGGAAACAAAAATAACATACAGAGCTTAAATCACTGAAGTTTTTCTTTCAAAATATAAAAGCTAACGTCACTTTATCTGACAGTCAAAGGCCATCAGCCTGATAAATATGATTAGGTTGAGGTAAGTTAGTTTGTGTTATTGTTTTTTAGGTCTTTTTATCTTTGAACAAACCACGAAGGCTAAAAGCCTAAATACTAACGTACCGTGGGTTTCTTAAGCGAGGTAAGAGGAAGTTTGTTGACACGGGACTTAAATACTTGAAGATTTGGGCGAGAAGGAAAGACCTCCGCCGTCAGCAGGTTCCACAATCTAGAAACTCTATGGATAAAAGAACGAACAAAGTGGGAAGTTCAGGGCCTGTCCAGTTGGACCGTATAGGGATGCATACGCGCGGAACCACGAGTTTCTCTGTTGGGAACCGTGAGTGGAAAACTATACTGGACTATTCTTCAGAGCAGAAGCCATGGAAGTACCTATAAAAAGCGATAAATCCCCCACAGTCCGACGATGGGCAAGAGCGGGAAGCCTTTCTGTAAGTGAAGAATCATTAATGAGAGCTCTTCTTTGAATAGAATCAAGAATGCTTAGGGTTGTGGGGGACGCCATGCCCCAGATATAAGAACAATATTCCAAGAGAGGTCGGATTTGAGACACATATAAAGTGTATAAATTAGAAGAGGAGAAATCCTTTTTGGCTCGAAGGAGAAATCCAAGCTTTTTGAAGCTGCCGTGGCTATAGATACAATGTGTTTATGCCAGTTAAGGTCACTTTCAAATGTGATGCCCACAAGATTGGAGGTGTCTTTGCTCTGTAAAACATGGCCGCTCATAAGTAGAGGATGAGTATTTGATGACTCTTTTGCGACAAGGAACATGATTGTGTTTTGGATGCATTACAATGGACGAGATTTTTAGCACCCCTATCCAATATTAAATTAAGATCATGCGATAGAGATATCTGCATCGCTCTGCGTTTGTTTTCCAAGTCGGGTTTAGTGATGGTTTTAGGAACCTGAAAACTAAAATGAAGGGTACTATCGTCGGCGAAACTATGAATGAAATTAGTTGTGGACGAGAGAAGGTCGTTGATGTGAAGAAGAAACAATGTTGGTGCCAGAACTGAGCCCTGAGGGACTCCAGCATTTACTTGGTGAAAGCTTGAAGAATGGCCGTCTACAATAACTGATATACGACGATCAAAGTACAAAGTTTGGTCAAAAGCTTTGGATATATTAAAAGCAACAATCTGGGACTCACCTAGAAACTCAAGAGACTTATTCCAGCAGTGTGATACGAAGGAAAGAAGATCTGCTATAGATCTTTTGTGGCGAAATCCACACTGCCTGTCATGCAAAATTTTGTGTTTTTCTAAGTACTTAAGAATTTGTGAATTAATGAATTTTTTCATTACTTTACAAAGAACTGAGAGAATTGAAATTGGTCTATAGTTAGATGGAAGAGATTTAGATCCTTTCTTGGGAATAGGTTGAACACGTGCAGCTTTCCAGCTCTCTGTGTCGTAAGAAATTCTAAGGAGCCGAGTTAAGATTAGTGCAAGTTCTGGAGCACATTTTTTTAAAACGATTGCTCGTATGCCATCTAGCCCAGACGATTTCTTGATGTTAAGGGAAGAAAGGATACGCTTAATGTGTTTTACCTTAAAAATAAAATCGGGCATTTTATGAGGAACTGGGTAGCCGCTGGAATTGAATGATTAACGGGAGGGTCAAGGGTTGAATTCGCAGCACATTGTTTAGCAAATAGTTCTGCCTTTCCTTTAGCGGTAGAAATAATTTCATCTTCTTGTTTAGCAAATAGTTCTGCCTTTCCTTTGGCGGTAAAAATAATTTCATCTTCCAAAGTAAGTGGTGAAAAAGAACTGGTACAAAAATTCCTACTTATGTTTTTCGCAAAGGACCATTTGAGCAAGAAAGAACTTTGTTTTTAATACGATTGTCAAAGGAGTCTTTGGGTTCAGAAATTGTTTAATTATAGTAGTTTCTTGCTTCAATGCTGGCCTGTCAGTTCTCTGGACTAGGATCCTGTAGAAACTTCTTGTGAGCCGGAACTTTTAAAATTCTAGCTTTAACACAAGATCTGGAAAACCAGGGTTTGTTATTGGATTGTTTGGGGTTCTTGATGGTGTGTGGACTATAGATTTCAATGCCCAATTAAATTGATTCAGTAAGTTGATTGAAAATTTTAGAAGGACCATGAGAAGAAAAGCAGATGAAATTGCCGGGGTAAGTGGCGAAGAAGTCCCTTAGGCCATCCCAGGCGGCTGAGTTGTAGTGCCATACGGTGCGTGGTGGCATATATTCATTTACCTCGGGATGTGCAGGGTAAGATATAGTAACTAAGCCATGATCTAAGCGACCTAGGGGAGCTGTGACAGATGTTTGATAGAGTTCGGGGTTGGTAGTAAGAAAGAGGTCTAGGGGATTTGAACTATGATTTGGGACTCTAGGAAAGTGGGTGGGTTTCATAATAAGGTTGGTAAGAGAGTTACTGACTGCGAATATTTCGGCTGCTCTGCCTTGGGGGTCAGTTTTTGAAGAGCCCAGCCAATCCTTATTATTGACATTAAAATCGCCAAGCACGATTACTTTAGCGGATGGAAACTGAGGAATTATGCTATCAATCTTTGTTAAATAAAAGTCAAAGAATTCGACATAGTAATTATTAGATGGGGACCGGTACAAACAGCAGATAAATTTAGTTGAAGACCTAAGGGAAAGTTTAAGCCAAAGAATATTGGCCCTACCCGATTCAAGTTTGTAAACTCGAGCACAAGCCAGATCGTTGCGCACGTAAGCACATACGCCACCATGTGGGCGAAAAGACGAAATAAGTTCGTAGCCTGGAAATAAAAGGTGGCTGGTTGAAGATTTAAAACTTATTTGTGTTTCCGTTAGAATCAGTATGTGGGGCTTAGATGACTGAAGGTGATGGTGAACGGAGTTTATATTGGTGTTAAGCCCACATATGTCTGCAAAAGAAATTAAACTATAAATGTAAGAAAAACAAGGTATTTTCATTTAAAAAAATTAAATAAAAATAAGGTACCTATTTATGGGCCACCCTGTGTACATAAATTTACCATTAAAAACCGCAGCCAATTATGAATAATTGACGTATTGAAACATTTTACCAAGAAACAAACTACTGATTTTTTTTTCAATAGCTTGGGCCCCGTTACAAATTTTAAATAAACATACTAGTGATTTTTTAAATAACGTAGGTATAAGACATGGTTTATAAAAATGGTTAAAATTGAACGCAGAATTTTAAGTATTATTAAGAAAGGAGTGTTTTCTTAAATAAAAAAAATGATGGTCGTTGTCTATTTGTGGGTGGGTAACATGATTTTACTATGAAAAAAAAAACGCAGCCCAATCCAAAAATCCACGTGTTTAAGCGCTTTCTAAAAGACAGACCAGTAAATTTTAATTAAATTTATTCCTACCAACCTATATAAGGGGAGGGGGCGTTATGGGATTTAAACTTTAATTTTGTAGTGTTTTTAATGCATATCGTTATTTGGTTTGGAGGACGAGGACCTTTTTTTTGCTCTTTAAACAAAACAAACATGTTTTTGTAAGAGAAATCACAAAGATGTATTGTTTTTTTAAGCGAGAACCTTTCCAATATTTTTTATTTAAGCTTCTTCGCGATATACATTTCCTCATAAAAAAGTTATGAATGAGTCCGTAAGGTAGTCTACGAATTTTTAAAAACTAATTATTATATATATATATATATATTTTATAGATAGAAATAATCCTTAAAGAAAAAATATACTTTGAATAGCAAGAAAATACATATTTACTTGTAAGAATAGGTAAAAAAATATATAAAGGAATACAATTTACTTTATACACTTGTTGCCACATAAAATAATATATGTACGTATATTATGTTTTGTATCCCTTATGGTTGAAATTAAAGAAACAATTAAGCCTGTTTATTTTGATAACCTAGAAAAAATTACTAATTATAGGTTGGTTATTAATCAAATATTACTTGTAAACCATTAGTAAATAATATGTTTGTTCGTAGAGAATGTAGGGGAAACAAAAGTAAAAATGTAGCATAAGAATTACCAATATTTAGGTTAAGATTTAATTTTATATAGTAGAAGTAAACATTCATTTATTTTTAAAGTGAATTTGACTTTAAGATATTGTTAATAATGTTACTTTTAAGGGTCCTAAGATGCATACATTTATTTAATACAACTATTACCAAAAGCGCTTTTTTATATTACTTAGTTTCCGAGATATTTAACCATTTTCATACTTCTGAGACAGTCTGTGGAAATGGGCAACTGGTTACAATATTTACATGACAAGATATAAGTTTAAATCTTTGGACATTTGGGCACGATTCATACTATCAGTACAATCCCGGTTCGTTCTCAATTCGATCTCAATCCCATAAAATCTTGTCGTGTTCATACTAGCAGTACACATTCGGTTCATATCCCGGTTCGATACACGTTTGGCTCCCACTGTACAGGTTCTGCTTCAGTCCGTTTCAAAAGTTAATGTTTAAAATATTCTTCGGACTGTATTGGTATTGGAATGAAACCGGACCGAGACTGGAGCGGTAGCGATAGTATTAACAGGCTCAGTTGTTTTGCACGTAAGAATATTTTATCGGACCGAAATCAAACTGAGAACGAACCGGGATCATACCGCTAGTATGAATGAAGTATGAAGTCTCCGTTGGCACCATAGGCGCGTTGAGCAAAAGAAGCTGCGAAATGCAATACTTGTAGGAATGTTTCAGTAGTTGTCGGGGTACCATATTATTATCCACCATGCACAGATTTATTGGAGACTGAAAAAATACACGATGTTTTGTAATTTTAATTTTATGCTTTTAAATTTACCGCGTAAATAATATTTACTTACGTATATACTTTCTTATAAATTGTAAAACTGTTTTTTGTTTTAAATAAAATTACACTCCTCGACAAAAAAGCCGGATTTTTTTTTAACTAGAAGTGTAGATGGTAAAGCTTTTTTAATTAAGAGGGCTTATTATAAAAACACGATAAGCAACAGTCACAAAATACGAAGTTATTAAATTTTTAAGTTAATCAAATATGTGTGTGTTAAATCAACTATTATTAAAAATAAACTTAAAAATTTTTAATTGACTTAATAAACTCCATTTATAATACTTAAAACTTTTTTACTGTCGCTTATTATTATAATAATTAAATAAATTACAAAATAAAACAGATTTTTGTGACTGGGTGACTTATCGTGTTTTTACAATAGGCGATTTAATTGTTTTTTAACTTTTAACAAATCCACTTAGGGATTGTTAGTTTTTTTTTTAATATCTGACAGTTGTTTTTTTATAACGTAAGCACGGATGCAGTATTACAAAGAGCGTATATCATCCATGTTTAATATCAAATTTTTAATTAAATTCTCTGATTCTAAGTAGTCGATTGACTTTTAATTTTAGTTAAGTTAAAAAAATATATAAAATTTAGTAGTTTTCTATTTGTTAAAACTCTTGGAAACATCAACCTTTTTTTAATATTTTAGGAGCGTGGTCATTTAGATGACATGGGAGATTTCAGAAATTGCCAAATGTCTTTTGTCGATGTAAATTTATATTTATAAACATATATTTTATTACCTTTATAAACGCTACTCTCCCCTACAAAAGAAAAACGACCACATATCAACATTATCAACATATTTTACTGACTTTAAACACATATAACACAATATTTACATTTGGGCAATAAAGACAATCACTCACAATATTCGAAGAGCAAGGTTAAACTTACCGCACCTAAACAAAGACAATTAATACTAAAAAGCTGTTAAGCTTTTATTCGACTCCCTCACAATTTCGTAACACCGCCATTTTTTACAGCGACAATCTATTGCCACCTAAAGAATTTTGATCTTAAGTATTAAAAGATAATATTTTAATACCGTGTCATAGACAATTAGGTTTATTGTGGACCCAGTTGTCAAACAAGTTACACTGAAAAAAATATAGTTACGCAATATAAATTTTGACTTTGGGTAAAGTTTGTTCCAAGTAAAAAAATAATTATAGAAAATTTTCCACTAAAAGTGGTTGTGCCATCGGATAAAAATGTTTTTCCTTAAACAATTTAAATATTACATTGGTAACTTTTTACATATTAGGCCACTGCCGATTGTATTTAATTTTTTTTGTTGGGAGCTGGTTTTTATTTATGTTATGAACTTTTAACCACAGCACTTTAAAGCTCAACTTTTAGACGCTAAAATTAAATATATATATATATAAATATATATATATATATATATATATATATATATATATATATATATATATATATATATATATATATATTTTAACAGAAAAGTGTAAAATAAATAGATAAGTAAATTTTAAAAAGGTGTAAATAAAATAGGGTTTACGAATTCTGTGTTTAAATTAAATATCGGTTTTAAAAAGAAGAAATAATGTACCTAGTAAAATTGGGGTTAGTGTGATTTTTAAGTCTTATGGTAAAAATCTGAAACCAACTATTTTAAAAGAAAAAAATATATAAAGTGGGTAGTAAATAATAACAAATACTTTATATGATAAAGAATTTGGATTTTTTTAATTTTCATGTTGTTTCTAAGGGCAGCAAAAAAGGTTGTATTGTTGTATAAAGGCTTAAACATAAAAATTGCCTGTAACAAAAAAGGAAGTACTATAGTATTAGCTTTTGCTTAAGTTTATTCACCTGGCCCAATATCTTGGTAAATGCTACACTCTAGTCTAGGGCCAGTAATGTAATAAACTTTATGATAAGAACACTTTTATATGCTTTTTTTTGACAAGTCTACAACAAATATTCATTCCGCCATATATGGAGCGGCTCTCTTATCTAGCCTGTCAATGGTAAATGTTTCAGGTGTCGGCCTGGGTGAACGCGTCACTTTTTTGGTCGGACAAGTTTACCACAATGTTTTTATGACTGTAACCCTTACCATTTTTGGCAAAATGTTAAAAATTGCATGTCCCTAAATCATTGTTGTAAACTTGTCCGACAAAAAAGATGAAGAATTTGCCCAATTTGACAACCAAAATATTTGACATTGACATGCTGGGTTAAAACGCCTCTTCCATAAATGGCCGTTTGAATATTCGTGGTAGACTTGTCTTCCTAAAAATGTTTTATACCTGTTCTTATCAAAGTCAATTTATTACGGGCCCAGGGACTAATCCTTTTTGATTTTGTTTTGTTTTGTTATATAAAACTAATAGAACCACTTATGTAACACATTAACACATTGGTGTTAAAAATTTTACAAATTGATGGAAAATTATTACATATTTTGTGTCGTTTTGTACAATTTGTAAATAAGTGTCCTTACTACAAAAATGTTTAAGGAAATATATATATAATATATATTTTTATGCCTTTGTGCCCCCAGGCCAATTTGCGATTTAAAAAAAAAAACAAGTTCGCAAACTCTTCGTTCTTTAATTACAGGGTGTAAAATTTAAAACCTTTGGCCAGTATGAAATTCTGCTTCTCTAGATGCAATCTTACAGTGCAGGGAAACTACAAAAATTAAGAAGTTTTTTGTCTTTTTTTAATATTAATAATATACAAAAAAAAACAACATTTTGATAAGGTGTCATATTAACCGAAATAATAGCAGAGACTTAAAACTCAGCATTTGTCATAACGGTCGAAAGACCTTCGAAAAAATCCCTAGACTGCTCTTTTTATAAAGGATTTTGGTAATAAGCCTAACCCATGCTAAAGGTTTACAGTTTAAGGGGTAAAAGTAGCAAAAAACCTTCCCCCTCCAAAATTTAAAGTTGAAGTGCCAAGGCGTTTTTCCTTAAATTACCAGTTTCGCTTTTAAATGGCCACCCCGTATTTGGTAATTCCCTTGTTTATTTATTAGTAATGTGCCCTCTAAATAGACATAAGAAATTAAATCTAAGTAACCTTACAAGAACCAAAATAATGTTGTGGTGTATTAATGAAAATGGATTGCAAAATTGCGTGATTTCCTCTTCTTGTTCAGTCAAAGATTTTAAAGGCATGCACTTTGTCGGTTGTGGCTTTCCTTATTTTATTTCACTTGTTTTATTACTTCCCATCTATTTTAAAACATACTTTATTAAATTTCCTTTCATATTTGTTATAAATTAGTTGCCTTATTATTATTTTTAGTTAAAAAATAAATGTTACTAATATTTTATTCCTAAAACAATATTCTTTTTCAGTACAAAAAATGTGGTTAATAAGTTATTAAAAGAAATAGTCGTTTTATATATATTTTGGCATGTAACTGATATACCTATTTAGACCCAATATTGCCATGTGTTTAAGCAAAATGGTTTTATGCTAAAATTTGACATATGAGTATTTTAATTTAAACACGTTGCGATGTGTCTAAATATTTAATGCAGCGATGCGGATCTTGTAAAATTTAGGTCATATCTTGATCCAAGGTGTATTGATACAAACTAAATTTAATCATAACCTACAAAACTTTATTAAACATTTTTATGCAACAGAAAGTGATAATATTGCTGCTCAAGTTTATTGTTTTTAAGCACATTTATACTCGACATTGTTACACAAGCGCTTTAATGCGTATTGGACAAATGCGAATTTAAATAAAACGCGTGTGTAAAAGCTCCTAAGCCAATTAAAAAGTCGTTATTTGCATTACATTACCAATATACAGGGTGTTTCCTAATCACACCCGACCGGAGGGCGTTGAAAGCGGTACAAATTGCCGTGGCCCCGACTGAAGGGGTGGCGGGCGCGGGATTAGGAGCGTAAATAAGTGGGGTTAAAAACAAAAGTTGCAGACCTTTTGTTTGTCTTAAAAAGGCCCGTAAAAAAACAAATTCAAAGAAGAATATAGGTTTGTAGTAGTAGGTAGGGACTCTTATTTTGGACTTTTACTAGACTTGTACGAGGGCCCGACCAGGCTCTCAGCGGCCCTTTTCTTATTTGCAGTAAGAAAATTTAAGGACGTATTCCTAAGCCAATTTTATGGCAGAACAAGTTTTAAAATAAGTCCGGAAATGCTTTGTATTTAAGATACAGGGTGCTTAACAAAAAAAGGGTTTTAATAATATTTTAATTATGATTTATTCAATTTTAATAAAATTTTGCTATGGTATTTTCTATGGGTAGTAAATTTAGCACTAAACTTATTTTAATTAGTGATACTAGTGGCGACGTGGGACGCATCTTAGCTAATATTATTAACAAAAAACTGTACCCTACTGACTTTTCTTGCAACTTTTATATTGTTTTCGGATAAAACAATTTAAAAATACGTTTTTTCTTGTTTTTTATTATTACAAAACTTGCTTACTTTTATAGAAAAATAAAATTAAATCCGCATGTTCGGAGACCCCCAATTTGTTTACGGGCGCAAGATCGTAAAAATCCGAAAAATGCTTTTAGCCATTGTGGATCTAAAAGTGGGTTATCTATCGCCCTTAAATTTTCTTATCGCAATTAGAAAACACCTGTATATGCCCAAAACAATAAAATGTAATATTAATTACGACTTTTAAAATGGTTTTAGAGCGTTTATACATATTTTTTTCACATTTGCATTTGGCTAATGCGCATTAAAGCGCTCATGTTGCTAATTGTGTGTGTTCGTATATGCCTCTTTAGATATGTTTAAAGCCGGCCACTTACTACGCGGTACTTGCCAAGTACTTGGTAAGTAGCAAGTAGTGTATACGACGACTCGTTTAGGCTTGGCATGTTACTTGTACTTCCCGAGCTGTAGCGAAAAACAATCAGAAATCAAAGGAGCTAATTACTTGAATTGGCAATTTATTTCCGGCGCTACATTACGCGTTACTTGGCAAGTCGAATTAAAGGGTCGCGGGGAATAATTATCAAAGTCTGATTGGCATATTTTATCAGTATTTACGTTTTAATATTTTAAGTCAAATATTGTATAGGCGGCACGTTGTTAAGCTGTAGTTATACCTTTAAACTTTGTTTTTTTCGAGGACTTCAAACTTTTTTGGTTTAATTAGCAATAGTGGTATTATACTGGGTAGTAGCTATTTGATGGTGCTATTATTTTAGTGTTCCACCACCTTCTACGTTTGCACTTCTTTTTCTATTTTTTAATTAAATATAACAATAAGTGATTGTTACAAAAGCAGCTTAAAAACTACCAGTTGTTTTACTTGTACGTTCCAAAAACTTGCAATTCTATAAGTAAACGCGTAATGTAGACAGCTTACTTGGAACTCGACAAATACTTGCCAAGTATATTTCGAGTCAAGTTACTCGCCAGTTACCACGTAATGAGTAGCTGGCTTAAATATTTTGACCAATCATCTACAAACATACTACGTATTATGTGTATACCTAATTTATTAATAATTTTTTCTCAGTGTAAACGAAAATACATTTCAGTTTTACTGCTAAGTCATATCATAAATATGTATCTGTTTCACAATTTTTTTGTTAAGGCCAATATAGGTATGTGTAATGGTCTATACTACATAAAAAAACCATAGGTTAGTAAATTGTGATAAGCGTCTTAAGAATTATGTTATTTAAAATGGTGTTTTATGCGTTATTTGCAGATTTGTTTCTTATTGAAAGTCAATGAAATTATAATGAAAAAATTTTCTGATTAGTACAATTTTTTTAAGCTGTTTAATTTTTTTAGATATAAGCCAATTGGGAAGCAAATAGTGCCTGGGTCGGCAATAAATTTGACTTTCTGATATAAACCCTCTTAAAACTTATTTGGGAGGGTTCCTTTTGACGAGGTCTACTATATATATGCAAATCGCCATATATGGACGCGGCGCTTTAACTCAGCTTTTTAAGAAGTTTTGTATATCCACTAAGAACAACTTATTTTGTTGCAGAAAGTCTTGTTATGTCACTAGAAGAGAGAACTCTGAACGCAGCAGACACTCTAGATACTTTAGGGATAATAAAACGAACAAGGTGAAAATTTGTAACGTTTTCAGATAAACTGTAAAAAGATCTATGGATATGATACTCTGTGTTGCTCTATTAGAAACTGATAGATGAAACCATTGGTTGATTTTTGAAGTAAAAGCGGTAAAAAAATATAGAAGAGCAACATAGCTAGCTGGTGGGCAAAAAAAGAAACCTTCATATTATGAGTGGGATTATTTTAGAAAATAGCTCTTTATTTAATAAAATGAACATGTTGGAGCAGAAGCCATTTTCCAGATATGGTAGAAATTTTTAAACTAGTAAAACTATACAGGGTGTCCGGAAAAATGTGGGAAATCTCTCACACACGTATGGAACAGATGAAAATAACACGACAAGTTCCTATAAAATTTTTTCGTTTAAGCCCCCTGCGGAGATATGATTCCCTAAAGGGGGCAGCTAGAAATCGATTTTTCGTGAATAACTTTTAAAGTGCTCTGTATAATTTGATAATATTTTAGTACGATGCATACTAGTAAACACCTCTTAAAATAGTGCCCTTGAAACTTATGTCGCTTCTTTAGTTTGCCAGGGACGGACTAGTTTTTGCACATTATTGATAATACTTTTTACGCCCTGTATGGTAAAGACACAAAAAATATGTTTTTGGGTAGTTTAAACCTTTTGCTAAAAAAGGTACTCTTGTTTGACATCGATAAAATGAGCCGTTTTCGAGTAAAAATTATTTTAACAATAAGAGTTTATTTTTGTTTAATAATACAATATTTTATTTTCGATGTAATTTGTAATTTTTGATTCAGTAGTGAAGTCCTCTCGTAGCAGGTCAGGAATTTGTGAAATCTTATTGTTAAATAATTTTTACTCGAAAACGGCTCATTTTATTGATGTCAAACAAGAGTACCTTTTTAGCAAAAGGTTTAAACTACCCAAAAACATATTTTTGTGTCTTCACCATACAGGGCGTAAAAATATTATCAATAATGTGCAAAAACTAGTCCGTCCCTGTCAAACTAAAGAAGCGACATAAGTTTCAAGGGCACTATTTTAAGAGGTCTTTACTAGTATGTATCGTACTAAAATATTATCAAATTATACAAAGCGCTTTAAAAGTTATTCACGAAAAATCGATTTCTAGCTGCCCCCTTTAGGGGATCATATCTCCGCAGGGAGGCTTAAACTGAAAAATTTTATAGGAATTTGTCGTGTTATTTTCATCTGTTCCATACGCGACCGAGAGATTTCCCACATTTTCCCGGACACCCTGTATAAAACGGTTAAAAAGAAGAATAAAGAAAATATGGTAAAACATTGTTTATTTTATGTAAATATTTAAAGATTTGATTCACTTTAAATTTCAAAAACATTTTTCATTTGATATTTTGCTGAAATGTTAAATAAAAGGCAGTTTAGTCTTTGCCCATTTTTCCATTTTTGTAGTTTTTGGAGCGTCCGTATAAAACAAAACAGATTTCTTAATTTAAATCCTGTTTTTTTTTTAAAGCAAAATCAGTTGCCATTCACGACATTCTTGAACATTTAAATTTTTGGTCCATTTGTCCTATTGTAATTCCATTCGTCGACATATTTTATACAGAATATACACCTTAAGGCACACCATAGGTACACCAATATCATAAAAATTATGGAACTGTGTAAGAATGACAATTTACAATAACTGGTATACATTTATTACACCGAAATGTGTATTGTCAGGTGAAAACTTTAGGTGAAAGACCACAAAAAGAGTTTGTAAGCAAGCATCATGCTAAAAATATTGTGTTACATCAACTTTTATACAAAAAATATTTTTGATTGGCACTTTGTATTTTTGGGTGAACGTAAACGCGATATGTCCTCAAGCGACAATCGCGATCCTATAGTGGGGTGAAAAGTAAAAAAGGTCAAAAAAGGTAAAGACCTTTTTTTTTTCTTTTTCCCTGCTCTAAAAATAATTCAGGTTGGTCGATATATAAAAATGTTAAAATAAAGTTCTTTTTATTTCAAGAAAACTTTTTTTGATTTTCAGTTTTTTCTAGGTCCTTGACTTTTGTAATTTTTGCTCCCCCTGGATGTCATCCTGCCGGCGCCCAGAAGCCCTATTTAGTTTTTACCCCATGGTCCCTGCTGACCTAGCTACGTCACTGTTATTTTGTAAAAGAAACATATAATAAAAAAAATTTAAATTTATAATAGCACGTTAAAACAACTGAAAATAATCTACATTTTAATTTTAATTTAAATAGAAAGTGTTTTTTTTAAATAATACTTTTGTTCTAATTATGCCGACGTTGTCCCACTTTAGTATATCGTGTCCGGTAGTATTTGAATGCAACGTATCCTGAGCGATGGATAGGACGAAGTGGACCATTGGCATGGGCAGCGAGGTCACCAGACCTTAATCCTATGGATTTTTTCTTTTGGGGTCATTTGAAACAAATGGTGTACGATACTCCAACTCCAGTAATCAACGTCGAGGATCTTCGCTCCAGGATAATCGAAAAGTGCCAAATTATTAAAGAAACATCAGGAATTTTTTATCGAGTTTAGCGACATTTTTTAAGGAGTCTTATGAAAATTTTGAGAATCTTTCTTATTTTGTTTAGTTTAATTTTTAGCAATTAAATATATATCGCAATAATCTATATATGAATATTTACTGATTAGCCATTATTAGTTATTTTAAATTTATAATTTAAATAGTTTAAAAGGCGTATTTTATTTTACGCTGACAGCTTTAGTATAATTTGATAGCTATTTACTTGGTAGCTGGTGGTGATGAAATGAGAAAAGTCAATTTACCACTTAATCTTTAAGGGTGATTTACTTCTAAACCGTTGGGTTTAGCGATGTAAATAAAGAGCACCTTTTTAAAAGGCCTGGCATCAGTCTTTCAGAAAACATGCCAAATTTACTAAAAAAATAATAATGTAGATAAAGTGCCCCTAGCGGCAAACAATCAATGTGAATTGTTACTAGAATAATGAAACGCAGACGATTTAGTTTATGTTTTAAATATTAGTCAAATCGGTTTTTCTGTCAGCAAGTAATTCAAAAAAATTAAATAAATAAAAATTTGAAATTTGACGGCATGCAACTCGACAACGAATGACATTTTGAAAAAAGATTATATGAAGCTCTACCCATATTTTGTCAAGTAGAATCACCCCCTTAAATTTCGTGATCGATTTATGAATCACCCTGTATATGGAACCGGCGCCTTAACCCAGCCTGTCAATGTCAAATTTTTCGGTTGTCGGACCAGACAAATGCGACACTTTTTTTTTGGACAAATTAACTACAATGTTTAACATGCAATTTTTTAACATTTTGCCAAAAATGGTATGGGTTACAGTTATAAAACCATAACGGTCACACACATGTATTGGGTATCGGACTAGGCGGGTTACGTACAAACCCCCTAAAAAGGTTTTAAAAGTGTTCAAATCATAAGGAATATTTCATTACTGGCTCAGGGACTATGATTGATTTTTCAAATCAGAACTCTCTAATAAAAAAAAATATTTAAATTTAAACCTAAAGGAAAGAATTGTATTTAATCGTTGCTTTCTTCCATAAAAAAAAATATGTCGATTTTATATTCATAAATAAAATCAGTTTAACCCCAGAGTGCAGTTTGAAATTTTAAGTCCCCGAAGAATTTAAATCGACAAAACCAAAATGTCTCCATTCATAAAATAAACCAAATTTTATACAACTTCTACGTGTTTTGAATAGACAAATTAAAACTTGCCAACTTTTAGGAACAAAGAAAAGTTTAACGTTTATGGAAATGACAAGGGACGAAGTTTGTTAAAGAAAATTTTAATTTGCAAGTCTTAGTCTGTTTTATAATTGTAAACTTTTTTTCATTTTAAATTAATAATAATTAATTATTTAACCAAAAAAAAGATTTATAGTTTAATTCTTTAGTCTACCATATAAAATATAACCATATTTTATTAAAGATTGAAAAAAACTATAAATTAAATGTTATGCATTATTCTCCGAATATTCTGTTATGGTCATATATAGTGCATTCCAATTAAAACGAGCCACCTTACATAATTTGGTTATTTGTACACTTATAAAAAAATACTAAAATACGTATTTTTTTATTTTTAGGAGGACACATTTTTGTGTCAAAACTTACTCATTTAAGGTTATCCCCTCCCCTACCAACACAACCGCCAAAAAATTTAAATGGGAAAGGGGATCAAGTGGTACATCATTTTAAAGCAAGCAAGTACTTTATAACCCTAAAATATAAAATCGCTATCTTCACCTAGTACAAAATGGCGGTACTTTAAAAATTACCCAAATACCTGATTTTTCCAAAACTAATGAAGTATCATGTACTTAATAGGGTATTTTCATAAAGCTCTTTTAAAGATTTTTTCATTGGTAATATAATATACAGGGTGCTTTATTAAAAATATATACACTTTTTATCCTACTCTTATATTATCACTAGTATTACCATAAAAAGGTTTTTAAAAGAGCTTAAAGAAAATACCACATAAAGTACATCTGACTTTATAAGTTTCGGAAATACCGCCATCCCAATCAGGTATTTGGGTAATATTTAAAGTACCGCCATTTTGTAATGGGTGAAGATATTGACTTTAAATTCTAGGGTTATAAAGTACTCGACAGGAGCTTTAAAATAATGTACCACTTAACCCCCTTTTCCCATTAAACATTTTTTGACGTTTGTGTTGGTGCGGGAAGGAAATAACCGTGAATAAGTAATTTTGACACAAATGTGTCCTCCTAAAATAAAAATGACGTATTTCAGGGTGATTTTATAAGTGTACAATTTACCAAATTATGGGGGTGGCTCGTTTTAATTGGAATGCACTGTGTTTAATAAATGAATTAAATGACATATAATTCACGGAAGAGAAGTTCAACTCTCGAGCCCGAAAGGCAAAAGAGATAATTTTCTTAAGTGACTAATATATAATAACTTACGCATCAATTACAAAATTTTATCCAACGCTTTTATAGGAATGATTTTTAATAAATTACAAAACTAATTTAATTAAGTCATCAATTATTTATTTCTTGTTGTTGTCAACAACAGCAACAAAATTTTCTAATTTTTTGTTCAGCAAGTTGTTGCTGTTATACCGGGTGATGCATCGCCGGGCGGGACATAGAAAATCCCATGTAATTTTTAATGGGTCAATTATTGGCTCCTCCAATAATTTTAGAGAAAAATTCTATTAAAGTTTATTGAAGAGCATGCAAATCTACGTCCATGGTAAAAACTTTAGATTTTTTCGGTTAACCGCGTAAAATTTGAAACCAAAGGCACAATGATAAATAACTGCAGATGTAAAGCTAGGGAGTATCAAAGAGAAGAAAATGTAAGAGATGATAAAGACTTGGAAATTTTATTGCACGTGGAATAAAATAAAGGGAAGGTGAGTATAAAGAAACTTTAGGATATCATGAGAAAAGATCAATCAACAGTGCTCCGAATTTTGCAAACGCATAAATACATTATATACAAATATGAAAGACATCAAGAGCTAAGGGATGGAGATGAAATACGACGGCAGGAATTTTTTTGACATTATGGAAAGGGCAAACATGGACAGGGAATTTTTAAGAAATATTTGTTTTACGGATAAGTGCACATTTACGTTAAACAATGAACCCAATCATCAAAATTACCGATACTGGAGCAAAGAAAACGAACACAGATTTGTCGAAACGAGGACGAAATATCCACAGAAAGTAAATGTTTGGGCGGGGATTTTCGGACAACATATTATTGGACCATTTTTTCTTAATCAAAATTTGAATGCAGAATTTTATTTGAAACTACTTGAAGAACTAATTTTACACGCTTTAAATAATGTATCCAGGGAAAATAAGGAAATTTGGTACCAAATGGATGGCTGCCCGGCAGATAATACCCTAGCTGTTCGGGAATATTTACACAATGCTTTTTGGCCTACATCACACCATAAATTGGCCAGCCAGGTCTCCTGATATTTCACCAAATGACTTCTTCCTCTGGGGCCATTTAAAAAGCATGATATACAAGGATAAAAATTACTCTAATCTAGATGAGTTTAAAAATGCTATTTCTGCAGAATGCAATAAAATTTCAATTTACCAGTTAGCCAATGTAAGAAGACAATTTTATGAACGTCTGGGTTATTGTTTAGCAGTCAATGGAGAAAAATGTTCTTAAATCCTAAGTTTATTTCCAACATATTTTTTATTGTAATAATATTAATAATTTATTGAAGCATGTAAATATTATAAATGTCATAAATTCTTGAAATTTGTTACTCTAGTTTAGTTTACCTTAACTTGATTCGTTTGTATAAATACAACTTTAATCTTTTTACAATACGATTTTTTGATAATAATAAAGCACTTAATTTCAAAATGACAACGTAATGTCACGCTAACTGGTATTTTTATTGTTGTTCATAAATATGAGGCAATAATAACAATTTTTAAAAATATATTAGCATCTAACTAGCAAACGGGTTAACCAAAAAATCTAAAGTTTTTACCATGTACGTAGATTTGCATGATCTTCAATAAACTTTAATAGAATTTTCTCTAAAATAATTAGGGGAGCCAATAATTAACTTCATTAAAAATTACATGGGATTTCTTATGTCCCGCCCGGCGATGCATCACCCGGTATATTTTGTTTGTAACAACGGGTTTGTTTAGGTCACTAGTAAGCTAAAGCTAAGTACACTTTAGCTCAGTAGTGACTTATAGGATACTTTAGACCCTCAAAATCTGATCAATATTGGACATATTTTAAATATGTAGGTAAGTGTATAAAATTTATATCTTTTTTAATTCAGCACTTAAATATATAACTATTGAAATATAGCTTTAAAAATTTGTAAAAACTTGGTAACATTATCAAGTCAGTGGGGACATAAAACTAAAATAAGTTGACAGCTAAATAGAACAACCTATATAGTATTTACTTTTTAGATTCTGCATAAAATTCTAAACATAATTTATGTATTATATTCTACACCAACCGTTGCCATATTCCTTATTTTAAATTTTATGTCAAAAATGACGTTTGCAAGCCATTACATAACCATCAATTTCTTCTAAACAAAAGCCTTTAATATGAGTTGGAGTTGGGTTCCTTGTAAAGAAAGAAATTTCTTAGAAGACTGTAGACGATATTTTTACAGTTAATAAATAAAGAGTTGTAAAAAAATAACTGTTAAAAATTATTACCATAAAAATAAAAGTATGTTTTCTTTTTATGATTTACTATACAAGATGTTTCATTTTGCTTTCAACTAAAAAAATCTTTTATAAAAGGAATAATTTTTTGATAAATAAAATTCTGTATAGGTTGTTTCTTACAAAATAAAAATAAATGTTGATCCACATATTAAAATGATTTACATTTAGAAAAATTCTGACTACGCTACTGCACTCTAACTAAAAGGTTATAGAGGAATTTATTATAACTTGAGATACCCCGCATTTGCAACCGAAATGGGACAACCTGTACAGACTGTAAACCAGTGGCGTAGCTAGGGTTTAGGGCCGGGAGGGTCAGACTTCTTTTGGGACTCCTTTATTTTTAAATAAAATGTTTTGTTTTAAATAACCGGCTAAAAATACTAGATTTAACTTTTAAGTACCCCGCTTTTAAAAACGAACTAATATTTTGCTGGTTAGGCGGAGTCCCTGTACACAACAACAGATTTTCTTTTTGATACAATTTCTTTTTGAAAAACGGCACCTGATTTGATTAATGATTTAAATTTTTTAGAACTATTGGTTTTACGTTGATAAAATACAAAAACGAAATACTTATATATTAAAAGTAGCTTTTCTTTAAAAGACTCTCTAATAAAACCTTAGCATGGCAAAATTTAACTAAAGACTACCCCTAATAAAGCATTTTTGTTCGGCAGTTCTTATGCAAATGTTATTTCTTGATTTAAAAATAATAAACTCATGATTTATTAAAACCTGCAAAATCTTTTCCATTGGGTAGTAATTTAGGCTACTCTATTGAAACAAAATATTTTGCTTTTGCTAATTTTAATGTGGGCATTAACTGACTATATAGTTTCAGTTTGTTGTGTGCAATGTTAGTAATAGCTGTTGTTTTGTCCTGTAAAAAATCAAATAGGTTTCTAAGATTTATTATTTTTTTCCAAGAGGGGTGCTAAGTCAAGGGGGCGGGAGAGGCGACCGCCCCCTGTGGCTACGCCACTGCTGTAAACAAATAGGATTTTATGGCGATTGTATTTATCTTACAACGGCTTGTGTTAAAGGTGATCTGTATAAATTCGTAAGTGTTAATTAATTAAGTATACTCTCAGTATCTATTTTAGTTTGTACGTATTCTAGAACCGGAAGTTAAGCGGTCGTCTCTTGGCGATTACCAATAAAGATCTTGTGTCGGACAAGCAACTATTTTTATCGCATCACAGAATTGGTCATACATAATAATATAATATTATAAAAATAACTCTTGTCATATTAAATCAAGGCCTTTTTTCTGCATACACTTTAAAAGCCTGAATGTGTAAATAATGAGGTATTTTATACAACTATACTAACTTTAGGGCAACAAATTATGTTCGTAATAATTTTAAGTCTATAGTCAGTGCTTTAGGGCAGTTTTGCCCTTTCCTATTATAGTATGTATAACACCGACTAAAGAATTAATAAAAACCTTTTTCTTTACATATATCCGCTAATTACACACCATAATATAATATTAAAATATGAGTAAGTAGCTTTATTAATGATTATGATAAATTATATATTTTATGTTCGATATAATTATTTAAAATGACTGCAAAAATCCAGAAACAAATATTAATAATTTGCTCTAGTAGTTAACGATAGCATGTTCCATAATATATCAAAATCTTCCGCATTGGGTTAAAATTTTAAGTAATTTGTCTTATGTACGTATTTTAATTTTGTTTTATTATAAGTTAGCTTAATTACATAGCCAGTGGCTATACTTATTATGCCAAAATTATCCTAATATAATATTTCCATGTGATTAATTCTATTTTAATGTATGACTTTTTAAGAATATATACCGGGTGACAACAAAATTACTATTATGCTTAATATTGTCTTGGTTATAAACATACCGCCTTTAAAACTTACGGTCGTATTCACCAGGCTCTTACTAACTTTATCAGACTGAAAGCAGGATTTTTGCGTTTCATTTTTCCTGCAAAAGCATTCTAAAACAAATACCATCAAACTCATAAACGCATCTTTATCTTTGAGCCCACTAAGGCAATATTGAAAACTGCTTATAGCGGTTAAAAGGGCACCCCCGGGAAACGCAATCTCATAAATTGATACACATTCTGTTTACCCAAAGCTACGAGCTACTGGCTAGTCTGTCTCTTCTGGCATCCTGAATGAGGACTAAGAAGAGATCATACTATATATACTGTAAATAGATATGTGATGTAAACATATTAGTAATGAATAAAACACATTGTTGAGTTGAGTTGAGTTGAGTTGAGATAGCAGCTAATGCCAATGCTTTTTGGCAGTGGCATTAGCTGCTATCAGTCTGATAAAGTTAATGAGAGCTTGGTGAATATGACCGTTAGTGTGATATTTTATGTCATCAGATGCTAATAATGAATAAAATAATATCTGACTATTAGTTTTGATTAGCGTATTCTTTGACATTTTTGCACATTTTTAAGGTCTTAATTTTGCAAGTTAGGTTTAAATATTACTTGTGTAATAAAATGCAAGACTTGTTTGAATTTATTAATACCTGAAATCTGTAAAATGCATTTTATATACGAAAACATTTTATTTACTTGGCATAGTTGATGTCATTCTTAGAATTGTAGTGCTTTGTCTATCCTGAAAGACATTTAAATTAAGTGTCTACTTGGCATTTATTTTTAAACTAAATGCATCGTCTTGTTAAATGAATTTATTCAAAAATTAGGCATATTGTATTTACACAGTGCATTTTTGTACTACCCCGTCCTTTATTTTTTAAGCGAATTAATTTAAAAAACTAAAACTTTAGGAATACAAAATTAATGCCTAAATAAGAATTGACATAATGTGAAAATTTTAAGATGACTTCTGATGGTCATCTTGGGAGAAATAAATGAAAAGTCTTCTGGCACATTATGTTAAAGCGATGAGAGCGTAGAATATAAAGTCAATACCTTCGCCTACTACAAAACAGCGACACTTTAAAAATGTCTTAAATACCTGATTTGGAAGGTTATATTTCCGAAACTAATCAAGTTGTGAGTAACGAATGCGCTAATTTTTTTAAATGGTGATTGTGTTATTATTATACATTATTATACAGGGTAAGACAAAAGTATGTATTATTTATTGAAGCACCCTGTGTCTTTTATTAGTATTTAACAAATATTTAAAGGCGATTTCAGAAAATACCAAATTAAATAAATTTACGTTATTAGTTGTGAAAAATGGCCATACAAGTTAGGTATTTAGGTTATTTTTAAAATACCGCCATTTTGTAGTGGGTGAATGTATTGACTTAATAGTCTAGGATAATGAATTACGCGTCGGGAAATTTAAAATAATGTGCCACAAGACCGAGCACAAGATCCTTCTTCCATTTTAATTTTTTGCCCAGCAGACATACTAAATTCTTTATTTTGTAATATTACTTTTAAATACAATATTTTATTTATGCAATAATTTTATATCCCTAAGATTTAATTTTTTAAATTTATCCGTTTAAAAACCAAAAGAGAGAAGGCATTCGAGAAAAACGCACTATATGCACTGTAATTGTGTATTCAATGAAATTAAATTGCTCTTGCCAGGAGCCTATAAAAAAATTAGGAGTATAAATAAAACTTTAACTAATAAAAATATTAGATATTTAGGGCACAAGATCACAAAATGCGGCACACCATTTTAGAGTTCAGTTGCGACAAAAATATTAAATCTAAGAGTTAGTTTAAGAAGATCCATTACAATAATATAAGGTAAGTAATAAAAAATTAGTACAAAAAAAGTAATAAGATGTGCACAACAATAAAGGAAAAAATTGCTGAGCACCATTTTTAAAAATATTTTACCTTACAAAAATATATAAATAAAATTAAAGCTTTCAATAATTTTTAAAATTTATTAATTTTAAATACCATATTTGTAAAAAAACACCAAATTTTGTTTTTTTTTCTTATCTGGCAACACTTGTTTCAAGCAAAACAGCAAAACAATTAGTGAATTTGACATTTTTTTGAGTGGCGGTTCGATATTCCCGGGTAACTGAAGTTACAAAAAAAAAAAAGTTTTTGGTTTAAAACCAAACCTACCTTATGCTTCTATACGGTGTGTTCACGGATAGACTTAACTATGCCTGTATAAAAGCAAATATATTTTTTCCGTAACGAAAAAAATTGACATTGTATCTCTATTAACAGGTACTAAACTGTAACTTTTTATTAAATTACTTTTTTCCCGTGGGGAAAAAATGAGTACTTTTTCCGGACGTATATACAGGGCGGCCAACCATATTTCACACGGTCTGTAGCTGGATAACCATGGAGTTTTAAAAAAGTAAATACTGAAACATATACAGGTCGAATAAGGCCACAGTATAAAATTATTTTACTCTATACAGGATGTCTAAAAAAGTGTGACGTATCAAAGTTATATTTTTTTAAATGGAACAACCTATATTTTATGACAGTTTTAGATTCTACATAAAAAAATAATTTAAGTTTGTTAGTAGTACCAAGTGTCTAATTTTATTCGTTTTTGTGATATTTGTTTTTTCAAAATGCAGGGGTGAACTTAAATTAATTTTATTTTAACTATATAAACTCTTTAAACTTTAAAATTTGTTACAAGATTAGGAAGAGTCTGCCTTATCATACGTAGGTCATATCGAGATCATAGATAATACAGGGTGATCAAAAAATAATTTCAATTTTTTAGAAAGTCAAATAGCAATATCTCTTTTATTTTAAATGGAACACCCTGTATTTTTTACACCACATGATGACAAACCAAATGCTCTTTCAAATGATATATAAGTTGCCTATACCTATGTTTTATACTTTTTTCCGTTTCCGTTCCGTAAATTCCGTTTTAACATATTTTTATTCCAAATGTCTATTTAAATGTAAGTAGGCTGGGATATAGCTATGCCCATTTACTAAGCCGTTATTGCAAAATGTAAATTTGTTGGAAAAGAGCACAAAATTAAAAGATTTTGTATTATCTGCCACTATTTTTAAAATTCACATAAAAAAATTTATTAGTTGCTTCTAATGCTACTTCCAATAACACTTATTTCAGCTGATTGATAAAACTTGTGTTTTTAAACAATCCTAATAACGCCTCTGGTCAGTTATGACGACATTCTGTGACCTATAACTCGTTTCTTCCATTATCCATAATCACTGTGTCAAATTTTTTAAAGCAACTATTAAGGTTATCAGATGGTTTCTCCTGGAATATTTTTCAGGATTAACTCTAGACTAAAGTAAACCATTTTTTTACATCCTACCAGTATTATATCATCTTGTTATTGTAAAAGAAGGGTTTTTATTTAAAATCATTGAAATTTCTTTTAAACTGACTAAAACACTAGTAATCAATAAATGGTCGTTGTTATTTTCTTAAGAAAAATATTAATGGCTGCTATGTCACAGCCAACTTTAATTTAAATAAACATTTGGACTAAAAATTTGTAAAAACAGATTTTACTAAAAAGATAGGTATAGACAACCTATACACCATTTGAAAGAGTATTTTATTTGCCATCATGTAACGTAAAATAATACAGGGTATTTCATTTAAAATAAAATAGATATGGCTATTTGATTTTCTGAAAAATTGAAGTTATTTTTTGATCACCCTGTACAATATTCGATCTTGATTTGACCTACGTATGATATGGCAGAGTTTTTCTAATCTTGTTACATATTTTGAAGTTTAAAGTTTTAAAAGTGTTAAAGTAAAATCAGTTTAATTTTACCTCCGCATTATTAAAAAAATCAAATATCACAAAAACGAATAAAATTAGACACTTAGTACTATAAACAAACTTGAGTTATTTTTTAAAGTAGAATCTAAAACCGTCATAAAATATAGAATGTTCTATTTAAAAAATATAACTTTGATACGTCACACTTTTTTGAGACTAAAATATGTTTATACTGTGGTCTTATCCGACCTGTATATGTTCCAGTATTTACTTTTTAAAAAACCTCATGGTTATCAAGCCACAGACCGTGTCGAATACGGTGGGCCACCCTGTACACGTAAGTAAAGGTAAATAATTTAATTTTAGAAAAATTTATTATACAGAACTTACATTTACCTTCTATTGGGAGTGCAGTCAGATATTTTTTAACTTTATAATATTCCAAATAACTACTAAACGAACGCTTTTCATGTTAACTTTTAAATTTCAATCCGTCAAATTACAAAATTATATTGACACAAACTAAATAATTTCCTTAGGGGTTTTCATAGTTATGCAAGGTCTAATTGTCTTTTAAATATATCAGACGACCAGTTTGAAACTTCAAATTTTACCTACTTAATTTTTTGACTTTAATATTATGTTTTTTTAAAAAAGTCGTCGATTTGCCATCACAAATTTTTTTATTTTAGCTGTCAGTTTATTGTCAACACAACCACAAGCTAAAATCTAGAACATTTTTTCCTTGTATATTAAATAACTAATAACATTTTGAAGAAAAAATATTCTTTAAATACATTTTTACAACGTCTGAAATGCTTAAAGCTATAATGAATATTGCCGTAGGATATAATATGTTCAAAATCACAAAAATATTATTAAAAAAGTCAAAAAAACATATTTTTATGACTCATTAAAAATCGTAAAAAAGTAATTTTAAAGCGTATAATATATTTTTTTGCTTTTGATTATGGTAAATATTACAAAAAAATCAAGTAAAACATTTCTTTCATAAAAGCGTTAAAAAGAATCACCCAATAATATACAGAGGAATTTAAAATAATAAAAATGATATATTAAAAAAAAATATATAAATATTTTTTTACTAACTTATTTAAATAGCGTGAAAAGATGAAAGAACTTGTAATTTTTAGTAAATAAATCTTTACTTTTTGTGTTATAACTTATATCATATACTTTAACTTTACTTGATATTGTATGCATATAAAAAGTAAAATCAATAATTTTTTTAAACAAAAACTTTTTTTTAGTTTACACCTGGATTTATTAATCTATAGTATTGGGTATCAAATTATAAACACACAACCTCTTAACTTTATTTTTACATCGTACAATAATATGTCAAAGCTGTAAAATCTAAGATATACAGGGTACGGCAAAAACTATTAACGGGACACTCTGTTTATTGTACAATAATTAATTTTTTTGTAGTTTTTTTACAGCAACCATTTGACGTGCCCATCTTTAACGGTTAGGGAAATACTGCCATATAAAAAAATTCATGCCTGATTTGGGCGACAAGTATTAAAATTACTTTCCTCTCCCTTAACTTATTTTTGTACAATTTAAACTAACTTATTAGTTTGATAAATGAATTTTGTAGTTTTTAAATTGGTAATTATATTTTAAATATTTCTTAGAGTATAAAGGATGACAAGAAGTGTTTTTTTTTCTAAATAAAATACAATTTAAAATGTGGTACCAATAACAAGGTATTTCTAAGAGCTTTGAAAAACATTACATTTAATAAATTAATTTTTATTATTTTTTAACTTTATTTTTAACTTGACAACGGTGGCAGACTTGCCCCCGAAACGTCGTTTTTAATTATAATTTTTTGGGTTTTTTGGGGGTTTTTCTTTTGTTTTGTTTCGGGCGACCGGCAAGTTCATAGGTGTTAATAGAGCTGAACAGGGTCAGCTCGTATACCCCGGGACCAGGACCGAAGGGGTCCCATTCTTTCCAGGCATGTACCCAACAAAAAGACCATCCAATAAATGGATCCGCCTAACCAATATATTTTATTATGAATCATCAAACAAACTACGCTAACACTGGCAGACACGTTTAACACCTACGAAGATTTTGTCGAAGCTCTTCATAAGTTAAAAAAAGTATATCTTTTGGAAAAAAAGTCAAAAGTATTTAAACGACAGGAAAAAACCGATCGTTTCATAGAACTAAAACTATAGTGTTACAAATTAAAGTACGCATGTTTGAAGAGTGAAACAATTTTTAAAATTCTCAGGAAAAGGAAAAAAGTTGCAAGATAAATAGATTACAATAATAAACACAGCTTATTTTTTCAATCATGTAATTAACTTTTAAAAAATCAAGTAGGCCCAATAGCTACAGGGTTATGAGTGTTAACATGTAAGCCACAGGTTCCGAGTTCATACTCTGGATAGGTAACTAACTTTTCTTTTCTTTTATATATTTTTTCTTGTTAATTTTTTATAATTTATTTAATTTCTTTTTCCTATTCATAATTTTATTTTCAAACAAATAAGTTTTCAATTTTTAAGAATTTTAGGTTATATCAATAACACTTGTAGCTTCACTGTAGACACCCAGAACAATGTTAAATTTTGGTCATCAGCTTGGACGCTCGCTTCGTGGAATTTATGAAGCGGGTATCCATCGAGTACACAGGTAAACAGTACGTATAATTTGCCGCTTCATAATTTCAGCCAAGCTAGCGTCCAAACTGATGACCAAAAATTTAGCATTATTCTGGGAGTCTATAGTGAAACTATAATTGTCTTTGGTTATATCAAATTGCTGACTTTTATGCTGACGTATTAATAAGTTATTTCTTCTCTTTTCCTGCCTGACAATATTTTGTGTTGTAAAATATTGGATCCATGTGACCTAATAGTTTTGTAATGTTTTTTTTTAACTATAGGCTCTTGATAAAGTGACAAGTCGGCAACGAAACTTTAGGATAAATACAATAGTGGTTTTATTTCCCTGTCCCCATCCCGCTATAAATACTACTCCAATTTGTTTTTCCAAAGGGTGCAATAAACTAAACTACAATAATAAACAATAAAACCACAAAAAAAACGCTTACGGCACAGCAAAATAAATTATAATTATTGTTAAACTAACTTTAAATAGTATTCGGCGGTTTTTAATAGTTAATATGACCAAAACCGCCAGACGGCGGCACCTATCGGTAAAATAGGTGAAAACCGCCGGTAATAACAACTGAATTAACATTTTTGCGGTTTTCATTTACGTATATATATATATATATAAATAATTGAGTAGAACCGCCAGCGGTTGTTTGTGTGCGTATCTTAAAACAAATTTACTACATTTTTTGGCTGTTGCAACCATACAGTCTTTTAAAAATAACCAAAAGAAAAATCTACTACCTACTAATGACTACCATTTTTTTAAATATATAAAAAAAATTTAGTTTTTTTACACTATATTAGCAGTAACCTACCAACAGATAATCTTTTATTATAACTCTTAAAGAACTTATACGTATATTATGGGTTCTAACCTTTCCGGAATCGTGCTACAAAATATTACGTTTTAGGCCATCTGTGGTACTCCACTAAAAATTTGTTTTTATAATTTAAAAAATGTACATGTATGTTGCAAATGGGTTTTTCGCATGTACTAAATGAGATTTTGGTCCTTATAACCCGTGATCCCGCACAAAAGTGGCACCTTCAACTTGTATAATGTTGAGTCACTAACAGGGATTTCTGAAATTGTGGCATTGCTGTTAGAAAAAAAAATAGATCTATCGCAGTTGTTACAGTTTTTTAAAAATTCATTTTCATTCTGATTCCAGTTTAGAACGTTCGAAAGTGCAAGTTTTTTTGCTAAGTTTTGTAAAAATCCCCACCGACCGGTCATTACTTTTCTAATCGAGAAACTTTTTAGTAAATATATTATAGGTATTTAGTACAATATTTACGGTTCGCCATTTTCTCAGAAAACACACATACTCGTACAGAAAAGCAAAGTAAATACCAACAGTAATCAAGAAATAAATTTTCTTTTATTTATTTGGCTGTCTGACGACAGGAGTGTGCGCGTACGATTTTAATACATTGCGGGCCGTGCGAGATAACTCGGGTAAACCAAGTAATTAATTTCAATTTTTGTAAAAAAAATAAAGTTATATCTAATAGTAAAAAAAAATGATTTGATTATACATTTTCTAAGATTTGCTGGAGGGAGGAAAAGAAATAAAAATCTATTTAAAAGTTATAAGAAGAAAAGCGCATCTTGGGTACCTAAAATATCCCGCACAGTCACGGAAAGGTTTATAAAATAGAATGTACTTTTTATTTCAAAAAATTCCATTAAATGTCAAATTCTGATGCAAACATTCTTTATTAAAAGCAAAGCTCACCTAGTGACATGATATTTATAAATTAATATTAAAAGGGTTAGGTTACAAAAATCACGACAACAACTATTAAAAACTAAATTATAATATCGTCAAGGTAACGTACTTATTGTACGTTAGTAGTATTAGGTAATATTTTTAAAACTACAATATTACCGACAAATTGCATGATTATTACCTTTCTCTGCAAGATAATAAAATAAATTGTTTGAAACATAAAAACTTGCATTTTCAGTGTGGTTTGATGTTTAACTGTTTTAATGGGTATTTTACATATAATTAAGCTTGGAGAAAGTGCGAAATAAATTTAATTTTCTTATTTTCTACTGGAATTTGCTGATTGTCAATTGAGTTTTATTATGGTGAAAGACAATAGATAAGGAAATAAACCGTGATTTTATTTTATAGAAACGTTTAACTAAAAAGTACTTTTAATTTTTTTCATACCTACATATATATTTTAAAGGATGGGTACGCCATCCAGCGGCTCTATCTATTTACATAGATAAGAACCTCCGGACATCCTAATTAGTTTGTTATAATTTATTTTATCGTTAGATGCCTCCCTCAAAAGAATATATTTATATTCCGTAAACTTTGCCGGAGGCTATGCTTATAAAAATTAATAAATCCGCCCAATAATAGTTAACCTTCCCTTACTAATTATTTATATTGCTGTAACCCCTTAGTTTTGCTGTGGTTTAAAATACTAAATATTATTATTTTTTATCAATAAACAAAAATAAAACTTAATATGTTTGACACCTACGAAGATTTTGTCGAAGTTTTTATTAGGTTAAAAAATGTATGCTTTTTAAAAAGAAAAGCGATCGTATAAAAACAATAAAAATTGATTCTTTAATATCCGTATTTATCAACAAATTACACATTTTCTTTTAAGATATGTAGGGTACGACAAAAAGTGTTTTTTTTTAGTTAATATTTTTGTCGTGCCCTGCATATTTTAAACAGATAATATAATTTTAATAATAATACTAAAACATCAATCCAAAGAAACAAAATTTCTATTTATTTTATACGATATAAAATTTAAAAAAACTCGGAGCGTAAGTAAGTTATAGGTACCAGATATGAAATAAAACTACATACAAAACATGGTGAAATAAAATAAACTTTTATTTATAATATAATTCATTGTTTTTTCTTTCTACTTATCTCTTAATACTATTATGTTATTACCTTGACCCTTTGGTTTACCTATTTTCCTTATGGTAAATGGTAATTTAATATTTCCTATTTTATTATTAGTCAGGTTAATAAAAGGGCAATATTCTTGTCTTGGACTTTATCAACAATCTCATTTTCCTGGTAACTTTGTTTCCTTTTCCTGCAGATTTTAAGTTTCTCTTACTCTAAATACATGCATACCTTAATTAGTACCACTTTAATTTTGGTTTTAAGAAACGGTCATTTTTTTCTACCAAAATACTCTTGCCTTCTCGTTTTTAAAAAGATATATTTATACAGGTTTTGGTGCCAAACGCCTCCCAGGTTAATTTTTGTTTATTAATTATTAAAAAATATAATACTTTCTGTGATTACGGCACAGTAATATGGATTATTAAGGTTAGGTTAACTATTATTCGGCGGTTTTTATTACTTTCTATAAGCCAAGCTGCCAGTGCTGTATTAACCATTAGGCTGACTAGGCTATAGCCTAGGGCGCCATGAAAAAATAGGCGCCAGACAAGGAAGTTTAAAAAAGTTGATCGGGTTTGGATTTTTGGTGACTAATTTGCCTTGTGAATAAGGCGTTTTGAAATGAAATAGGCGCAAAAAAGTGGTATTTATCTTAACAATAGGCGCTTCGGGAATTCAAGCCTAGGGCGCCCCAAGCACTTAATACGGCTCCTGCAAGCCGCCCGACGGCGATTTTCTTCTAATTATTGAGCAATTTCTAGGCGGTTGTTTAACCAGTGCCTAATAATTATTGGTAGTTAATTTTATTTTGGGTTAGAACACAATTAATATACTTTTGCCTTCTAGTAATGACCATATCAGTAAAAGGAACAAAATAAATTAAATCTGTTGACACCAACCATTTTTAAGTTTTATAAAGACCTGTTTTTAATCCATAAATGTTTTACTCATCATTTACACTTACTATAAGATTTCCTAGTAGTATTTTTTACAGGGAATTAATGGTCTGTATATAATATATTACAACAATAGTTATTATGTCAGCACCAAAGATACTAAATTATCAATTTAAAATTAAATGTTAGTATTTACGATTAGTGTAATCAATATTCCAAAGCAAATTCATTGTTTTTGTTAAATCTAATATAAAAGAAAATTTAAACAAAAGATACGACTCGGAAATTAAGATTTTTGTAATGCCGCTTACTTTTTGTTAATTTGTTGTAAAAAAATTATATGTCTTTTTTGAACAACAAGCCATTTAATATTCATTTTTGCATTATATTTAATATGGCCCTCATTATTAATTTAATTTATTACATATTTTTATATTTTATTAAAAAAAATATATATTTTTTATGACTGCATTTAATTTAAAATTTTAATCCAGAACCCCTGTTTAAGATTTTTATAAAAAATATTCTCAAAAAACCATGTTCGGTATATAAAATATTTTTTTCCATGACCATCTTGTAAATAGCATTTTAAAAATTATTTTTCACGACCGTTAAAAAAAAATGCTGTTTTGTTAATCGTTAACATGAAGATAAAGAACTCCATTCTAGTACACTACATAAAGTGTTGAAGAAAGTTTTTTACCACTTTAAAGCTTTTTTCACACTTTGAATTAGTGTTTTGTTTTAATGCTCTACTACAATAAATTTAAATATTAATTTATGCAATATAACAGCAAACGCGACATCAACTGAACCAAACGGTCAAGTTACCTTTGATTTCGTTATTATTTCTTTTAGTTCATGTGTCACTAGTTTTAAAACTTGACAGTTTGCAAAATAAATTTAATAGAAATTATTAAAAATTAATAGTAATAATGAATTTGGATGACTAAGAAATTGAAAAACTAATTTATACTGTTTTAGTATTATTTCTACAAGAAAAGTACTTACATACAATTTTTTAAAATTAAATATTTAATATCATATAGTTATGAAAAAAATCATTGTCTCTAAAAAATATGGAGGCTATTATTTTTTGTTGCAATATAATGGCGCTGTGCTTCAAAGATTAAAATTAAAAAGTTTAATAAATAAAACATGAATTAAATTGTACTTTGGGAAATTTTAATATGGTCGTGGAAAAAATATAGTATGTATCACATGCATAAAGTGTCTTTTTTTTTTTACTCATGGGATTGCCGCACTTGCCTAATGGGCTCGTGCTGTCAAACTTCCCATTCGTAAAAAAGTATCACTTTATGCACTTGTTACATAAATTACTATTAACTCAATACTTTACACTATTTACACAATATTGCTTCTTTTATTTTACCATTTTAAGTTATTGTAATATCATTTTTTCTAGACAAGTCATACACAGGGTGTCTTTAAAGGTCTCTACAAAATCCACCACAATGTCCTTGGACCAAAGTACAACGATCTAACGTCATTTACCTTAGTCGAAAAGTTAATCGTTTTTAACATACAGAGTGTCAAAGTTTTTATTTTACGTAAGTAATTTTGAAATATTCTATTAATTATTAGCCTTTTTTTACAAAATTTAGTATTGAACAATTTTTTAGTGGGAAACCGAAATATGTTTTTTTCTAAAATTTAGCAGATGCCACCTGCTGTTCTTTGCTCAGGTTCAAAGTGTCAAAACTATTTTTTCGTCCTGGTATATTATAATTTAAATAATAAAAAAATATTCCTCCGTATTTTTTTGCAGAAGAAAGGTATACCTATATAAATATTGCTACGAGCAACCGTTCTCCAGACATTTTAGATTAGACATTTTATTCCATACAAAAGTTTGCCATTGCATTAAAAGACGCTTTATCCAGGCCATCTGGTGGTGTCCAAAATGTCTATTTTAAATGCTACCGGAAATTTTTTGGGCCAAAATACAACCATTTAATGTAATTTACCTTAATCGAAAGGTTGCTGGTTTGAAGGATACATTCAGGGTGTCAAATTTTCTATTTAAAATTTTACATGGACACTCTGCATCTAGTGAATGATCAACTAAAACCAAATATGGTAAATCGTTGTATTTAGGCGTAAGGAAATTAAAGTACCAATTTGTACCTTTTAGAGAAACCCGGGTGGCCTAAATAAAGCGTAAATGAATGCAAAGACATTTTTAAGTGAAATAAAACGTTTACTTTAAAATCTCTTAGAACGGCTGCTTGTAGCGATATTTATCTAGTATATTATTTTTGTAAATATAAATATAAAAGAATAACAATTATCTACCAGAATCATAATATACCAAGGCACAACAATCAAAATCAAAGTAACGCAGGTGGCTCACTCTACATTTAACACCAAAATATGAGTATCTTTTGGTTCTTCACTTAAAAAATACCAAATTTTGTACAAAAGTTTCCAATAATAAATAAAATATTTAAAAAAAACTTTTCCACCCTGAATCTCGCAAAGGACTAACTTTTCGACCAAGGTAATTGCGTTGTATTTTGGCCCAAGGAGTCTATGGTAGCATTTTGTACATAACTTTTGGGGACACTCTGTATAAAAAAAATATTTTTATTACTTTAAAGGTTGTGTAAATAATTACCGCAAATATATATTTTAAAATTGTCCTTTAAAAACCATAAGAAAGTTTTATATTAAATATATTGTTTTAAAATAAATAAAGGTAAGCTTTGTAGAGCAAAAAAATAAACAATATTTTTCTATAACTCTAAAACAAAAACATTTTATTTTGGACTTAACGCAATAAAAAGGATGGTTAGGAGTAAGAGCGAAAAATTATAGAGATGATATTTGGGCAAATAAAAACATTTGGTTATATATATATATATATATTCTTTGAAACAATATTAGAAAAGCAGGATAATAATTAATCACCCTCTTAAGTTTCGTACCGTAGTTAAGAAACACCCTGTATAAGTGATTCCCAATTTTCTTTTGTAATTGTAAGCAATAAGAAAAAAACCTATTGGAATTTGTTTAGACTCGGTTTTACAATGTCGTGCCAATCTCTGGTTTACTATGTACAGTGAGAATATTAAAATAGTTTTATTTTCTGATTGATCAGATATCAAGATCGGGTAAAATTTGGGTACAAGGGTGTCACTTAATCTACTCTTTGGCATAAAAATAGTTTAGGTCACGTGGCCTGGTGCCGAGGGGGCAGAGTTGGGTCGTATTCGAATACTCAGTATTCTGAATAGTATTCAGAATAAATTTTGACGGTATTTGAATAGGATTCAAATACATTTGTGTGTTTGGTATTCGGTATCAGGCAAAATACTGTATTGGATAAGTATTCGGGATTCTGTATTCAAATACTTTAGAAGCATAAATATTTTTTGTTAATTATTCGAATACCGGCGTTTCGACTATTCCTAACCCTCTTAATGTAAAGTTTCTAGGGGTTCTTATGGATCCTAAATTAATATGGGACCAGCACATAGAGCAAGTAGCTACAAGGTTAACAGGAACTATCTTTTTAATTAGAAATTTGGTAGGTGAAGTCTCAAATTCAGTTATAAAGACAGCTTATTATGCACTATTTGAAAGTACCTGCACCTATGCTATTCTTGCATGGGGACATTCTTGTCATACTAGCCGTCTGTTCTCTTTACAACGCCGGGTGTTAAGAGTTATGCTGGGACTAGGGTTACCGAGAAGATGTAAAAAATTATTTTAAAGAACAAAAAATTTTAACTATTCCATGTTTATAAAAACTGTATGCGCTTCTACATGCGCAAAACGTATTAATATTCATTCTCATAATACGAGAGGAAAAGGTAATCTACAATTGCCCTTTACTAGAATAGCGAGAAGTCGAAATGCACTCAATTACTATGGACCAAAATTTTTTAATCACCTGCCTGAAGAAATAAAGTCTTTGCCCTTCAAACCTTTTAAAACGAGAATAAAACAGGTCCTGCTAAATAGTGCCTGCTATTAATTTGACGAATTTTATGAAATTTTATAGATTTTCTAATTTTTTTACTGTGTGTATTGACATCTATTTTATAGTAATTTTAGTTATTTAAATGTATCTTAAGTGTTAATTTATAAGTGACGTTTGTAAAACCTGTAGGTTGTTGACATGAATAAATTTATTATTATTATTATTCGAATACCGAAATGTGGAAGCAGATTTTTTGATCCTTTAAATAATTTAATCATGATGTTTTTTTAGTATTCAAATACTTTCTTTTCCCGGTATTCGTATTCGTATTCAAATACCGATTTTTAGTATTTGACCCAACTCTACAAGGGGGTACAAGCAACTTTTTTAGAAATAAAAAGAAAAATTCTGTAATACCTTGTTTTAAAGGCTTTTAGTTCTCTACTAAACGCCCTTCTGTTTTTGAAAATCGGCCTAGCCGTGTCAAACTTAGAGCCGATTGAAATTTGGCTTAAATACCGTACAAACCGTGCAATTTTGGCCAATTTTTTGTTGTTAATACGGTTCAAAACATTACAGTTTTTGCTAAACAGTGACGTCATATATATCACGGATTTAACCGTGTTTAAATACATCTCGGACACAGGTTTAAAAACAATATAGTTATCTTTGTTTGGCGGGCATATTATGAATTAAACCTAATAAAAACTTTGTTTCGGTCATTTTCTGTAAACTTATAACATGGATGTAAATGGCAAGTGAAAAAAGTTTATATCTAGCGTAAACTCGAGTATATGTTAACCCTGAAAAATTAAAAATCATAATTATAACCTAAAAGCTTACTAGGCTGTGAAGCAACGGTTTAAAAACCTGCATTTCTTGATTCTCATATTTATATCCTCATTTTCGAATACACTTGGAGTGGTTCACGACGAATACGGTTAGTAAAAAAATTTGACTTTTAATGAAATTGGCTCGTATGTTACGGCTTGGCCGTTTTTTAAAAACAAAGTGGCGTTAAGTAGGAAATCCAAAACCCTTAAAACTAGGTGTTACATGATCCCCATTTCTATTTGAAAAAAAAGTTGGCAGATTGTCTTAGCTAGGACATCACCCATATGTGGTTTTACCTTTGAGTTAGACCTAACACGATATCGTAAAATCAGCTCCTATATTTTTGTATGGTGTATAATCAAGGACTTTTAAAATTATATTTTTAATTTTTTTGTTATCTTTTAGAGAAATATACTACCATGTGCATCATACAAAAATTTTAATATAGCTTTTAGCATCCGTGGCAACAGTGTGTATGTCGCAGTTAAGTGGTAATTTTGGAGAAATGTCTTCTGTCTAGGCAAATGCTTACTGCCTAGACAAATGACTTTATGTCTAACTTCTTTTAAAAATATAGGAAAATGGCATTCGCCGTGATCCTTGTTGGAAAAGTACCTGTGATATTTTATGAACAAATTAGTAGTACCAATGATATAAATCGTTGGTAGTACAGTGTTTGCTACAGAACTAATCAGAGCTAATCAGAACTAACCGAAACTAACCAGAACTAAAAAAATTATACAACTATTATTTTGTAGTTTGTTGACAACATTACATTATAAGTAATGTACAGGGTGTCCAGTTTTCGTGTGTTTTCATATACCAGCTCCCTTACTATAAAAGATAGAAAGATGGGGTTTGCGGCTTACTGTCCTATTTTTTTATGAAACTTACATTGCCGCAAACGAAATTTTCATAGCCCCCTTTGTTTCTGACATGACATGACTGATTTTGAAAATTTGTCATTTTTGACGGTCCCCTGTATCTCGATTATTTGGTAACTTTTCAATAAAGTGAAAATGGATTGTTATAGAGTTTTTTACGTAGAATTCATTGGCGTAGGTAGTTTTTTCTAAAAAGTTTTGTTTTTGAGTTACGACCCAAACTTATGTTTTTTAAATGGGACACCCTATATATTATTTTTTTCTTTTTCGCTCTTTTACACGCTTTTCAAAAATATATAATAGTCCATATTTATTTTTTTTAAAAAAGGAAAATTTTTACATTTTTGTAAAATTTATCATTTTTCGTATAGAAGGCTATGCCCGCAAATCAAAACAAAATTAACAACATCATTTTTATTATAACAACTCTATATTAATACATAATAACTAAGCAACATTAAAAGAAAATAACATATTAATTTATTTTTATTTAGTTTAATTACAAAAATTGCTCGAATTGGGCTCCGTTGTGTTCCAAACATTTTTGACATACTTTTTCAATTTTTCGCAATCCATTTAATAAAGTAATAGGCCTACCCTGCAAAAGCCTAAACGCTTGATGTGTAGCTTCTCGAAGTTGATCAATATTGTGGTATTGCCTCATATATATTTGATTTTTCATATATCCCCATAAAGAAAATCCAAAACAGAAAGATCTGGGGATCTTGGGGGCCACCTGACTGGTCCATTCGTACCAATCCATTTATCTGGAAATGTTGTGTCTAAATATTCTCTCACTATTTGAGCATTGTGACTTGGAGCGCCATCTTGCTGGTAATAAATATTATTTAGATCGGCCAAAGGAACATCCTCTAATATTTCCATTAGTGTATCTTGCATTATTTCTAGATGTCTATTTCCGGTTAGCGTTCCTTCATAGATAAAATACTTAATTTTAGGACCAAAAATAAAGCATGACACGCTAAATCCAAACCGACCTTGACGTTCTCGAGGAAATGTTACATATTGGTTCGTTTGGGACCAGTACCTTGAATTGTTTCGGTTTAGAATACCAGAACTAGTAAAATAAGCCTCGTCTGACCACACCACCTTTCTTTCAAAATTTGCATTTTCCTGCAACATTTGTAGGTACCAATTGCAAAAACTACCCTACGTTCTGCATCACCGGGATGCAAATGCTGGACAAGATGGTATTTGTATGGTCTAAACTTATGTTTCTTTAGTACTAACTGAGTTTTTGATTTTTTAACCCCAACTTCGTCATATATTTTTCTGCATGATATGGATGGTTGTACCGCGACAGAAGCCAAAACATTTATTTCATTTTCTTCCCTGTTTTCCTTGTTGTAAAAATTAGGCCTGGGTTTTTTAAAAGATCCGTGTTCAATGAGATTGGCTTTGATATTATGAAATATTCTTTATCGGGTTGATGTCTTTCTGGATACCTACGAAATAATTAGATATGTAACAACAAGCTAGATAGATAGATAATGATTAAGATTTTTATATTTGTTATGAATATTAATGTTACATATCAATTTTTTTGTTAATGCTGAATATTACCAATGTCAAAATCTATTCAAATCATCCGATATGCTCACATTATAATAAAAACATCCTATAATATATCATTGTTGAGAAGGCTACTTCTTAACCTATAGGCATATAATATACTGTTAAACCTTACCGATTAAAATAAAGCTCCGAGGCTGCGTTGGCGTCTTCATTAGCTTGGATAAAACAAACATACATATCGTGTTTTTCATAATTCTCATATCTATTATTTTCTGCCATGTTAAACAATTTTTCACAAAAATAATAAAGTAAACTTCCACATAACAAAAATCCAAATCAAACAAATAACAGTACTATTTGACAACAATAACAATCCATAATGGCGCATTTACAGAATTTTGTTTTTGTCATGGCTATCCGTGATTGACCATCGGAAAATGATAAATTTTACAAAAATGTTAAAATTTTTCATTTAAAAAAAATAAATATGGACTATTATATATTTTTGAAAAGCCTGTAAAAGGGGGAATAAGATAAAAAAATAATATATAGGGTGTCCCATTTAAAAAACATAAGTTTGGGCCGTAACTCAAAAACAAAACTTTTTAGAAAAAAACTACCTACGCCACTGAATTCTACGTAAAAACTCTATAACAATCCATTTTCACTTTATTGAAAAGTTACCAAATAATCGAGATACAGGGGACCGTCAAAATGACAAATTTTCAAAATCGCCCTGTATGTCAGAAACAAAGGGGGCTATGAAAATTTCGTTTGCGGCAATGAAAGTTTCATAAAAAAATAGGACAGTAAGCCGCAAACCCCATCTTTCTATCTTTTATAGTAAGGGAGCTGGTATATGAAAACACACGAAAACTGGACACCCTGTACATGGTGTCCGGATTTTGTTGCAATTGTAGGGTACTTTATAAGAGATAGAGACTTGCGGTTTTCGTAAAGAGTTGCTACTTCTGTTAAAACGAAAGATAACACTAAAATATTTTCTATGGTTCTCTCCTTCTTTACTTACACGGCGAAATTAATTTGTTTTTATTCTTGCACCCTCCTTGTATTTCTGTTGCCTTGTAACTCACAATAAAAGTAATAACGGATGTTAGTAACTATTTTTACGTAAAATATAGTGCTGTAGTTAGATTTATTAAAATTTTGTTTATTTTGAGATATAAAGCACACATATGATTTTTCTTATGGAACACTCCGTATCACATTTCTTTAAATTTTATTTTTTTATGATATAAAATAAGTACAAATACTGGTTTATTAAATTGATTTTGATGATCGATAAAATTAAATTGCATTGTTTTCTTTACAAATTTGTATTTCTTTTTAGAATAGAGATACCCATATAAATAAAAAAATTGGGTTTAACATCCAAGCCACTGGTAAAAAATGTTACGATAAAAATTATTTCATAGGGTGTTTAAAAATTTGTGTCAAAATGCAACAGTTGGCTCTTTCCTGTATAACACCTAGTCTTATAAAATGTTTTGCAATCCTTATAATAAAGAATAATTGTAATTTGTGCAGCTACAACTGCATTAAAAGTTAATAAAAATTGGTCAAAAACCAAAAAGATATTTAAGATTTAATTTAAACAAAATATTCTTTGTCCGGTTCATTTGTCAAGGGTCCTAGGAAAAAAATTCCTTAGGTGTTTTATCTCTTGTCAAGTTAATCGGAAGAGCAGTTTTATTAGGAAAAATTAGAAACACAGTTACCAAATTCACTAACCAATGAAATCGGAGTAGTTGACATTTTACAGGCGGTACAAAAGTATAAAATATATTTTTTAAAATAAATAACACCTAAAAGTCATTTTTTATTTTTAAACCGGGAATTAATTATTTTAATTTCAAATAAAATTCTGCTTAGTAGGCCATGATATAGACTTTATAACCAAAGAATAAAATTAGTCCCAAGTTTATAATTTATTTCCATTTTACAGCAAAACCTGAGTTTTAATTATTTTCTCTTGCCCAGTATCCCTAATCCCCACTTAGTTTCTCAAGTTTTTCACTTATTAATTAATTAAGAACTCAAAATTTTGAATAAGCTTTACTGCATTTATATTTTGAACCGTGTCTAAAATCAGTTTGTATCTACGATTTTTGCAAAAAGAAATTGTTTTTATACAAAATAATAAACAATCGTGTATAAAACTGTTACCAAAATTATTATTGAAATTTAAATTTTTTAGGTATCAGTTTCATACAATTATACTACCTTGTATTAAATCGAAATTTTTCTAAAAATTGAGGATACATACTAATTTTGGTCACTGTTTTGAGTATAAATAGAGTGGCGCCAATCCAAAATATTCAGTTTTTAGTAAAGGGGAACAAACTTGACAAACCACTGAGTGACTAAAAGTGCTGAGCGGAGTAAAAATAAAATAGAAGTTAAAACTTGATTTTGCTGTAAAATGTAAATCACAAAACTAAGAGGGCTATAAACATTGTTATACAGAAGTTATACGTTTCCCTTATATTAGGAATCCAGTCAAATATTTTTTAACTTTATAATATTTCCAATAACAACTAAACGATCGCCTTTACTTTCAAGTTTTTAATTTCAGTCCGTCAAATTACAAAATTACATTGACAAATACTAAATAATTTCCTTAAAATTACCATTTTAATGCAAAGTCTAATTGTATTTCAAATATACCAGTCGACCAGTTTAAAACTTCAAACTTAAATAATTTTTCTGACTTAAATGTTATGATTTTCTTTTGAATAATAAGTCGTCGTTTTTTTAAAAAGTACCTTTTTTAACACTTTAAAGCTTTATTTCACACTTTAAATTAGTGTTTTGTTTCCATGTTTACTACAATACACTTAAATATCAATTTCTTCAATGTAACAGTAAACGCGACATCAACTGAACCAAACGGTCAAGTTACCTTTGATTTCGTCATTATTATTTTTAGTTCATGTGTCACTAATTTTAAAATTTGACTGTTTGCGAATAAATTTTAAAAAAATTATTTAAAATTAATAGTAATATTGAATTTGAATGACTAAAAAATTAAAAAGAAATTTATACTGTTTAAGTATTATTTCAACAAAAGTAAGTACATACCATTTTCTAAAGAGAATAATTGTCTTTTAAAAATAGGAGGCTATGATTTTTTATTGCATTATAATGGCTGTGCTGCAAAAATTAAATTAAATAGTTTAAATAATAACGTGTATAAACTGGTAATTTGGTAAATGTTTATACGGTCGTAGAAAAATAGAACACGTGTGTATATTTTTTACTCATGGGATTTTCGCACTTGCTTAACGGCTCGTGCTGTCAAACTTCCCATTTGTAAAAAAAAGTATCACTTTATGCACTTGTAACATAAATTACTATGTTTTATCATTCGTTTGAACAATATTACCTCTTAATAAATGTGAGTCTTAAAAATTTTTTTAAAAATTTCTATGTCATTAGTTTTGGTTAATTTTGCGTGAAGTAAAGAGTTGAAAAACCAATAAACAAAACCGTAATAGAACTGGTTTCCTTTTAAAGCACTTTCATTTGATTAACTGTTTCGATTAAGATACGCGATACAAGTGTGCTTTGAGATACATAGCATAGCAAGTTTATTATGCATAAAGATTGACACTAATATTGTGTCTGTTGTTCTGTTTTCCGCGCTTATTACACTTTCGTGGCACACAAATTTAATCAAAAGCTACAATTTCAGTCACATTGCACTATGCATAATTAAATTATTTCAGTTAATTAATATTTTGAAGCTTGATTACATTAAGAAAGACTTTGGAAAAATTAAAAAAAAAAATACCTATATACGTATAGAGTGTGTCTACATGGTAAATTGAAGTCCTATGAATAACCTATTTAATATTAAAATTATGGAAAAACAATATTCTTTATTTTAACCTCTGCATGGTCCAAGGCCTAAAATGCAACCGTCATATATCCAATTTTTTTAATCATATACGCAGTTTAGCCAAAAATGTAATTTTTGCTTAAGAAGAAACTACCTTTATTTTATCTAATATTGTTTAACATATTCAGGAATCTGGGCCAATTGGATTTTACTTGGAAATAAGTTGCAGAAATATTTATTACTAAAAAACTAGCAAAACGTTATACAGGGTGTCTTTAAAAGGTCTGTACAAAATGCCACCACAAATTCTTTGAATCAAAATACAACGATTTAACGTAATTAACCTTATTTAAAAAGTTGATCGTTTCCGAGATACAGGGTGTTAAAACTTAAACTAATTTAGTTTTAGTTATTTTAAAATATTTCATTTATTTATTAATCATTTTATCACAAAGTTCGGTTTTGGGGGTTTTCCAGAGTGGGGAAGCAAAATTTACTTTACTGTCTTTGTTGTAAAATGTAGAGAAAGCTACCCGCAGTTACTTTTTATGTTTAAAACGTTATAACTTAATCGTTTGCAAAATACATGGTGTTAAAGCATTAAAATTTAACTGAAAAGTTTGATACCTGTATCATGCTAACGAGCGACTTTTCGACTACGGTAAATTGCATTAGATCGTTTTATTTTGGTTCAAAAAGTATGGTAGCATGTTGTACAGACCTTCTGAAGTATGCCGAAATACCTAGACAAAGCATAAAGAAATGCAATAAAAAAAATGTATGGAATACCAGGTTTAACCTAAAATATCTTAAAAACGCTTGCTCGTAGCGATAACTACTAAGTTTATTTTTTTGGGTAAAAAACATAAAAGAATAAGAAAAATTTGACAGACCTATAATATACAGAGGCAAAAAAAAGGTATGGCAATTTTAACATAAGCAAAGAACTGCAGGTGGCTTCTCCTACATTTTACAACAGAAGTAAATTTTGACTCCCCACTCTGGAAAACCCCCAAAACTAAATTTTATAAAAAAAATGTTTAATAATAAAAAAAAACAAAAATAAACCAAATTAAATGAAAGCTTAGACACCTTAATCATTAAAACGATCGACTTTTCGACTAAGGTAAATTGTTAGATTTTAATCCAAGGAATAATGTATAATTATCACACACACAAACACGCACTACTTAGTCACAACATACTTGTGAGAATACATAAAGAAGTTATTTATTTTGTTAGTAATTGTTTCGATGATCCAAATTATTTCAGCCGAAAAATATTAGGTACATCATGATAACAAATATTTACTGGGTACCGGTACTGCAAGGTGCATGCATATCGTAGCAATCAATAAAATAAATCAACAATACCGTATTTAAAATTTAAGGTAGCACATATTCTCTAACAAAAATAAAATTATAAAATAGTGTCTAATTTCTATTAAACAATAAATTTTTATCTAAAATTATATCATACATATCATTAATGGCGATTCAAGAAAATTTTGGTTTAAAAAGCAACGTTTTAATTTAATAACGCTTTTTACATTTTTTAAAGTGGTGGTTAAATTGTCCAAATATATTTTTTTAATTTTTAAAGGTATTTACCGCAGTTTTGATGCCGATCTGCGAGTTCGAAGAGATCAATATAAATAAATTGGTATTCAGGAACCAGGATCAATGTCACTTAATTTAGAAATACGTTTAACTAAAAAACATAAATTATTTATGACTTTTTTAAATGAAATGTTAAGTTGCACTTAAATAAATGATATCATTTTAGCAACATTTAAATGCAACACCGTTAAATAATATAATATCACAATTGAAACAGTTTATCGCAATATTCGGATGTTATATAATCATCACTGCACTATTTAGTCACAACATAATAATATAATATTGCTTTCGTGAGAAAAACTAAAGGAATAATTTATTTTGTAATTAATTGTTCAGATGATCCAAATTATTTCATCCGAAAAATTACGCAAAATCGTGGTAAACAAACATTCACTGCGTACCGGTACTGCAACGTGCAGACATACCGTACCAAACAATTCAACAACTATAGGTACCCACTGAATATTCTTGTGACCTAGAGAGAAAACTGTTCTTGGGAGTTTGATTCGCACCAGTCTTCGCGAAGTCTTTCCTTTAGCTCAGTCGCCGTGCAGACATCAATACGCCTAGTTCTCCTTCTTTAATTCGTTGGTGTGTCTTAGTGTTCCCCTCGTACCTCTTCACTTCTTCCGGTGAGTACCTTGCCCTTTTTTGTTTACCCCACTTTAGCTTTATATTCTTCCCCTCTTGCTTTAATGCAGGCAACATGATTGAAAAGGAAAGTGTCTTAATCTTCGGTGACAATGACGATGCCCTTTGACCCCCTTCTTGCTTTCTTCCCCTCTAGCGTAATCCGTATTGTAATCTCAGAGACGTTAAAGAGATTAAAGTGAGATAGCGGTAGAAAGTGTGCCGGTTTAATGCGGAAGAAATCCGGAGATATCGATGATGGTTCGCGATGAGAATTTGAGAACTTTTACTGTCGTTTGGTGGGCATCTGTTGTATTATTTATATTTTTACTCCGGAAATTAATTAAATGCACATAAATTAATTCCTAATCCGGCAATAAATTTAGGACTTTTCTCTTATAAATTGTTTTGTTTTTAATATTGATAGTACAGTAAAAATTAAATCTTTTGTAATATTTTTTTAGTTTGATAAAATCTAAAAAGCAGATGTCATTAGACACTTAATTATTTACTCTAATACAGGTTTATTGAAAATTTTTAAAAATATTACTGGTAACTAAAAGTTTAGCATTTTGCTATTAAAAAAACCTACCAAATTAGAAAATGATTAAGTCAAAAAATATAGCCTTAAAATTCAATAAATTTAAATGGGTTTCAGTAAAAAGGCATACTGATTAAGCAAGTAGGTATTGGGTGTTATCTCATTTAGCTGATTTTGTATACAGTATATCCATGGATGGACTTGACATCTTGAAAATCGCCAAAATGCACCAAAAATCTTAACGTTCAAAAAAGTCGTGTATGGCAAATACTTTTGGTTTTTATAAAACTAAGATTTACGTAAAGTCATTTCTTGAACAAGGAATATAGAACCTACAAAAATGTAAAAGTAGACCAAGAAAAAACTGCCTTTGTTTTAATAATTATATTATAATTATTATTAGTACATAAAAACTGTTTTAAAAAAAATGGGCACTCAATAACAGAAATTTCAGCTAAAGCAACGAAATTTTAATTTTTGACAACATAATTAAAGTTTTAAGGTAACTTTAACTTTTATACCTAAATTTTAAAATGCGGTTTTAAAAAATAAGACAATAAATTAGAAACAAATATATTTGACAAATTATGACATGGAATATTTTAATTAGAAATAAAACTAGGTTAATTACGTGTATGGGGTATAAAACCTAAACAAGAAAATATAATACCAAAAAAAGAAGAATAATTTATAAAGAATTTTAAAATTATATGCTAATTTATTTCCTAAAACCATTTTTATCTGACAGTTTTATTTTTATTATTTGACAAATTTTTTGAAGCAAAGTTGCCAACTGAGTTGATTCTGGCAAAAGAAAACATATGTCCATTAGCCCCAAACCATCTTTAAGTCTTCCGTAAAAAGCAAATATTTTATTTATATAAGCACATTCCAACGTTCTTTTAAAAATCTTTAAATAAACTCCGAATAAAAACCACAACAAAAACCTGCAATAACGATAAAATTAAGGTGGGTAAGTTAGTAGTTGCCAACGGTCAATTTTTAATCCATTAGGTTGTTAGTTTTGCATTAAATATTTGAATTAAAATAGGACGTGTTCTAATCCTTTAAACAAATTTGACAAGGCGACCTTGAATTTCTTTTATATCGAACTTGCTATTTTACACTGTCAAATTCTAAGGTAAACTTAGTCCAACTTATTTGATAAGAGGTTTGATAAGTGTTAAAGCAGCTTTGGAAATAAATGTATTTGCAATACAGGACGACGACGATTTTAACGTTAAAATTTTGGGTTCGTTTGTGCTATTGTAAAGTCCATACGTGGACATAATGTATAAGCCTATGCATTTATTCTAAAATGATTTTAAAAACTAGGTAAACTGACTAACTGGTTTTTGCAATTGCACGGGAGGCAGCATCTTTGCTGTGTGAATGTGATGGACAAAGATTGAATTTCATTGTTTTAATTTTTAATTATTTTCACAAACTGTTTCAGTTTGTAGTTGAAAACGGACAAAGGTTGAACTGCTTGAAACGTTGTCTAAATAATTAAAAATAAAGTCAATAGAACCCCAAAATTCTTAAGTTCATCTTTGCTGTGGTTGTAAAAAAACCCGTTCATAATGTTTGTCATCTAGTAGTTTCATGTAATAGGCTTTTTTTTCATACAGGGTGCTTCATTAGTGCGTCGGGCTTCAACAGCGCCTTAACTATGAAAGTTAGAGATTTTGTTTAAAGTGGTTTATGAATAAGAGATAAAAGTCTATTTTTGAAAAATACTTTGTTTATATACAGGGTACTCAAATTTGCCCTACTAGATATAAATATATATATATATATATATATATATATATATATATATATATATATATATATATATATATATATATATATATATATATATATATATATATATATATATATATATATATATATATATATATATAAAATATTTTACTCCCGTTAAAGACAGTTAAAAGAAAACGTCCTGCTTTTCTATGCTATCTACCACGACTCTCTCCCCACACCGGTTTCGCCTGCCTTACAGGACTCCTCAGTGAGGCTATATCGAGTCGTGGTGAATAGCATAGGAAACCAGCGTCCTCTTATTAGACAAGTTTCGTTGTCCAGCGGTAGGATATTAAATCCTGCCGTTGATGCCCTACTGAAATCGCATTCAGTAAATACGAGCATCAATTGTAGCGGGATGGCTATGTATGTTAAAGCAACTGCTTTAACACACATAGCCACACGTTTTACGATTTCTCGCTAGCAGAAAGTAAAGATAACAATTTAAGACTTTTAAAAGTGTCTGTTATTTCTACCAAGCTGATTGCAGCTAACTCGGCTGTTTTAAAAATACTTGTCGACGTTACATGTCGCATTATTTGCCACGTTTTTATGCAGTCATTATTCTTATTCATTGTAAAATTGTTATTAAGAAAATCTTGTTTACCGTATAAGCAAATATATATACAGGGTGGCCCACCATATTCGACACGTTCTGTAGCTGGATAACCATGGGGTTTTTAAAAAGTAAATACTGAAACATATACAGGTCGGATAAGGCCACAGTATAAAATTATTTTACTCTATACAGGATGTCTCAAAAAAGTGTGACGTATCAAAGTTATATTTTTTAAATGGAACACCCTATATTTTATGACGGTTTTAGATTCTACATAAAAAAATAATTTAAGTTTGTTAATAGTACCACGTGTCTAATTTTATTCGTTTTTGTAATATTTGATTTTTTTTAAAAATGCAGGGGTGCAATTAAATTAATGTTATTTTAACAATATAAACTCCTTAAACTTTAAAATTTGTTACAAGATTAGGAAAGTCTGCCTTATCATATGCAGGTCATATCGAGATCATAGATTATACAGGGTGATCAAAAATAATATCAATTTTTTAGAAAGTCAAATAGCAATATCTCTCTTATTTTAAATGGAACACCTTGTATTTTTTAAGCCACATCATGAAAAACCAAATGCTCTTTCAAATGGTGTATAGGTTGCCTATACCTATCTTTTATACTTTTAAGTAAATTCCGTTTTAACATATTTTTTTCCAAATGTCTATTTAAATGTAAGTAGGCTGTGATATAGCTATGTGTATTTACTAAGCCGTTATTGCAAAATGTAAATTTGTTGGAAAAAAGCACAAAATTAAAAGATTTTGTATTATCTGCCACTATTTTTAAAATTCACAAAAAAAAATCATTAGTTGCTTATACTTCTATCATTCTGTGACCTATAACTCGTTTCTTTCATTATCCATAATCATTGTGTCAAATTTTTCAAAGCAACTATTAAGGTTATCAGATGGTTTTTCCTGGAATATTTTTCAGGATTAACTCTAGACTACATTAAACCATTTTTTTCACATCCTACCAGTATTATATCATCTTGAAGAAGGGTTTTTATTTAAAATCATTGAAATTTGTTTTAAACTGACTAAAACATTAGTAATCAATAAATGGTCGTTGTTATTTTTTTAAGAAAAATATTAATGGCTGCTATGTCACAGCCAACTTTAATTTAAAGAAACATTTGGACTAAAAATTTGTAAAAACAGATTTTATTAAAAAGCACAAAAGATAGGTATAGGCAACCTATACACCATTTAAAAGAGTATTTTATTTGTCATCATGTGACGTAAAAAAATACAGGGTATTCCTTTTAAAATAAGAGAGATATGGCTATTTGATTTTCTGAAAATTTGAAATTATTTTTTGATCACCCTGTACAAAATTTGATCTTGATTTGACCTACGTATGATATGGCAGACTTTTTTCTAACCTTGTTACACATTTTAAAGTTTAAAGTGTTAAAAGTGTTAAAGTAAAATCAATTTAATTTTACCTCTGCATTTTTCAAAAAATCAAATAGGTATCACAAAAACGAACAAAATTAGACTCTTAGTAATATTAACAAACTTGAGTTATTTTTTAAAGTAGAATATAAAACCGGCATAAAATATAGGGTGTTCCATTTAAAAAATATAACTTTGATACGTCACACTTTTTTGAGACACCCTGTATAGACTAAAATAATTTTATTCTGTGGTCTTATCCGACCTGTATATGTTCCGGATTTATTTTTAGACTGTGTCGAATATGGAGGGCCATATATATATATATATATATATATATATATATATATATATATATATATATATATATATATATATATATATATATATATATATATATACATATATATATACATATATATATATATATATATATATATATATATATATATATATATATATATATATATATATATATATATTAATATATGTATTAATTATTTAGTTTAAAAGAAATTACACATTAAAAGTTTCTATACACCTACAAAAATTTTATACCTTTTACCAAAAATGTAATTTCATCAAAAGTTTTTAATTAAATAGGATTTTAATAATTATATAAATTAAATTTACTAAATAAGAACGTCTATTATTACCTCTTTTAGTAGTTTTAAAAAAGTGCAAAAATATTTAAGGTGTGTTTATAGTAGTATTTTTATAATAGCAGTATTTTCGTAAAAGTGTTGAGTAGTCTAGCACTTATTGTTTTTAAAATAGTTTGATTTTTTTACTCTATCTGTATGTTACAAATTACCCTTTATTTTAAAGAAGAAATATCTTTTTAAATTTTGCGATTTGCTCTGAAACACCCTGTATAACGGTTTTTATTAAATTAAAAAACCGTCGCTCTCCACTATTAAAAAAGTGCGGTGTAAATTGCAAATTACATGCTACTACGCCACGCTGTTTACGGTAAAAGCATCGAAGAAAATGTTTTTGTTAAATTTAAAATAATTCTTGTCGATTTAGTACGCTTTTCCTCGTTTACGGACACGTGATTTTGTCATATTCCGTTTCAGATAATGTTAAAGGTAAACACTATTTTGTAATTCTATTCTTGCAAAACTGTCACATTTTTGCATTAAATGCAATCTTTATTATTATTGTTCCTTTTTTATTAAGTGCTAAGAATACATTTTAAAACTATACCGTGTGTCTACATAAGTTGGGGTCATATGAAAAACTTTTTGTTTTTTATTTTACAAAAAAGTTATTGTTTATACAGTGTGTCCCAGGATAGGTTTTACAAGAGAAAAATAAACCAAAAATTTTTGAATTTTAATTCAAAATGTTGGAAAAACTGGTTGCATGGTACACAAGTAATATATACCAAATTTTACTTAGTTTGGTGTTATATTGGGCGAGTTATATCTAATTTAAAAAAATGACAAAATTTTTATTTTTATATTTGATTCCTTTAACTTTAAAGTTTGACATACAATTTAAATTTATACAATATTTACTTATACAATTTTGTTACATTTTTAAAAATAAAAATACCTAATTCTTAATTTTTCATATATTTACTTAGAACTCACCCTGTATAATACCAATTAAAGTAAAATTTTTATTTTTTAGTTTTGGACCATGCGACCGGTTTACCCAAAATTTTGACTTAAAGTTTAAAAATGTTTGGTCCATTTGTCCTCTTGTAACACCTATCCTGGGACACAGAGTATAAAGTTCTGCATGGTCCAAAACCTTAAATCCATCTATCAGATATCAAATTGTATTGGTTATCTACGTTGATCAAAAACGAAGTTTTTGCCTTAGAGATATCTTTTTATAAAAAGTTTTATAAGAAAAATGTTTGGTATAAAATAGTAATTTATGCAACAACTGCATAAAGTGATACTTTTTTACGAAAGGGAAGTTTGACAGCACAAGCTGTTAGGCGAGTGCGGCAATTCTATGAGTAAAAAAGACACTTTAGGAATGTGTTACATACTATATTTTTTCCACGACCGTATCAAAATGGTCCAAATTACCAGTTTTTACATGTTTTATTTATCTAAATTTATTAATTTTAATTTTTCCAGCACAGCCATTATATTGCAAAAAATCATAAGCCTCCTTATTTTTTAAGAGACAGTTATAATCTTCAAATACAATATAATTTTTTTATTATTCTAAATTCATTATTACTTTTAATTTTCTAAAATTTCTAATAAATTTATTTGCTAACTGTCAAATTGCAAAACAAGTGACACATGAACTAATAGAAATAATAACGAAATCCAAGGTATCTTGACCGTTTGGCTCAGTTGATGTCGCGTTTACTGTTACATTGCATAAATAGATATAGATATTTAAGTTTATTTTTCGAAGGCGTCGAAACAAAACACTAACTTAAAATGTGAAAAAAGCTTCAAAGTAATAAAAAAGTAACTTTTTTAACACTTTATGTAGTGTACTAAAATGGAATACTTTACCTTCATGTTAACGATTAAAAAACAGCATTTTTTTAACGGTCGTGGAAAAAATAATTTTTAAAATGCTATTTACAGTATTTTTCTTTAAATATTTTATTTTGCAATAATGATGAAAATTTAAGTTTTTGTTTTAGTGCCCTTTACTAAATAAATATATAATTTCTGGAAAATTTACGAGAAAACTTTTTAAATTTACTATTATTAAAACAAGGAAAAATATACATACATTGCTCTAATTTACAAACTTAAATTTTTAATATTATTTAAAAAATATATACCTAGCCGGTGGCTTACCCTAAAACTTTTTTGGGAGTTAAAAATTATCAAAAAAAAAAAATGTAAAAAGGTTTCTTTTTAATTATTAATCAAAACTTCATATTTATGAGTAATTTTAAATTCCATAAAGTTTTTGTAACAATTGTCGATAATAGCAAAAATACGTGTACTTTAGTATTAAGCAAAAATTACATTTTTGACCAAACTGATGACTGACATAATTTGTTATTCGATGGTTGCCTTTTAGCTTTTGGGCTATACAGAATTTACCTTAAGGAATATTTTTTTTGTGAAAATTATAGGTAAAAATCTTTTTAATCAACCACAACTAACGTGAAAACACGGTATAATTTACCATGACATTGGTAGGTAACTATAACAATACAGGAAATAAAATATTATTTATCGTGGATATCTATGTTACCTATTAATATGGCAAAATGGCAAAAATACATATTGCCGGTTTAAAGGTAAAGTCACCAAGTACCTATTGCATGTTAAAACATAGCTATAATTTTTTTTGTAGAAATAAATTATAAGTTACATTTATAGCATCCGTGTATCAATAAAGAAATATTGTACATTAAAAAAATGGTTTATCTATACTTTTTTATCACATATTTTGTATAAAATCGTTGTTGTTACCTAAACCATAAAATGTAACCTAGTGAGTTTTACCTTTAAACCGACGATAAGTTCGTTTACAAAATTTTACTTAGTAATTTATTGTATGTTCCGGTTAATAAAAAAGCAAATAAAGTAGTATTGCTAGATTCGTCAAAAATCCTTATTTCAAAATCCTTGTCTAAAAGGAGTTGTCATTTTAAAAATAACAGTTAGTTGTTATGAAATAATCATTTATCAACTTGTTTTATTTCTATCTGTAATACTAGACCAAGGAGAATAAACCTTTTAATAAGGAGCGCTTGATCCCATTTAAGCCTATGATCACTAAATCTTGTGACGTAGTCGTTTCCGTAATCCATTGTTTACAATCGTACTGAAAGCTTTTTGCGGTTTTGGTGTAGTTATTGGACTTTAAAAATGTTTAGTTTTTACTGCTTATAGTTAAATTGAGCTGTTATTAGTAGAGCAGTTACAGAGAACTTTAAACCTATTAACAGGGGTCACTGACCCTTGGATATTTTTTTTAAGAGACTTAGATTCTATTTTCTTCTTATTATTTTAAAGGTACTGTTTAATTTTATTTTATTTAAGTATTGGTTTATTTTGTAAGATAAAACAAATTATGGCAAAAGGTGACGTTACAAACATAACCCATATTTTCGGAAAAATATAAACATTAAACACTTCCATTTTTGACATATGAGGTTAGTAGATTAATGTGCGTCCGAACATGGCCCCTGGATGCAATATTGGAAATGACTTCAAGAAAATAAGAGAAAGCATAAAAAAGTTGTCATTGTCAAAATGTCACACTCTGATTTTAAGTTGTTTTACAAAATACAAACATTTTAAAACATAAAGAGTGTTTTATTTATTTAAATAAAAGTTATTTTCGGTTAAAACGATAGTGACCGATGGGTAAAAATATACGAAAACTTTCTTTTTTCTATAGGTACTATTTTCGTATACCAAGCCTATATTTTATACAGGGTGTCTAGAAATTCCGCGTCAGGATTTCTATAGGACGATTCTGCAGGAAAAATTATTGCAACAAACTTCTATACAATTTTTTAGAACTTAAACTTAACGGAGATACAGGATGTTGAAGACTTTTTTCCAGTTTACTTGATTTTAGTGTGCCAAATTTTGCATACATATCACTGGTGATTCTTTGTATTCGCCGTATTAATTTGATGCTATTAGTCAATGCCATACGGCCTAAACTGTTCTTCACTTAAAAAAAAATGGTTTATAACTGTTTTGCTTAAATCCTCTTATAAAATTTGGATATAAAATTTCCGGGAAAAACGATTTTAAACATTTACGTACGTTTAATAAGAAATTATGATTTTCAAAATTAACAAAGCAAGCCTTGAAAATAAACGCTTTGGTTTACATTACGGATGGTGGAGGGAGAGGATTACCATCTGAATGTATTAAAAAGTGGTAATCCGAAAGGTGCAAATTGGGATGGCGCCACAGTCGCTAGTGGAGAGATTTTAAAAACCGCGCCATAAATTCAAATCGGTATCGACGTTTTTCACGAGTTGTAGGTTATATCAATGTTTGGAAATTTTTCAGAGGTTATATTTACTTTTGAATAATTATGATTATTTGATTAAAGAATGGCAGATTACTTTGAAAAATAGCAAGTGATAAAGTTAATAAGGCTGTAAAGTATGGTTTTTTGAGTATGAGTAGAGTATGTCTGATGCTAAAAAAACCCAAAATTGAAATATTGAAAGAGGGTTAAGTTCCTTGAAGATAAAATTATTTTGTGGAAAATTTTAGCAAATAATTGATCAATTATCATCTTTCACTCATCAGTTTATTACAGAAAAGGTTAAAATCGTAGAACCGTGTGATTGATTCTCAGGTTTTGGCAAGAATCGTAAGAAAAGTTCGATTATTATTATTATCACCGATCAACACCTTTTCGGGGTCTAACTTCTACATATCACTGGCTTAGAGTTATAAGGTTCTGTGTTACAAAATGAGCTGGCTAGGTTCTATGGGGTACATAAAACTTTCTAACTTATAGTAGGAGCTATTTCTACACAGTTGTATGTTATAGTGGCTAATATTTTATTAACAAAACAACATAGGATCTTGTAACTCATAGTGACTTGAAGTATATGTTTCATTAACTTTGGGGACACATTATCTGCAAATTGGCCAAATTGTAACATAGAACCCAATAACTCTAAGCCAGTGAATTAGATTTTAGAGGCTCCTATGCCAAGACTAGGGAAAAAGTTTGCTGTTGTAGAAATTAAAGCAATTTTTCAAGTTTTTGGCACAAATCACTAACCTATATATATATATATATATATATATATATATATATATATATATATATATATATATATATATATATATATATTTATATATTTTAATTTCATTTTAAAATATCATTAGAAAAATGTTTGCTGGATATAAAAGTCTTTTTATTCAAGATTAATGTCTTAACATATTTTTTCTAGTCCTTCTTCACTTGAGATATGTGCCCTTAAAGTATGCCACTGGAAGTCGGTTTTCATGAATAAAATGGTCCCTATAAAAACATTAGCAATCACTAAAGCCCCTGGGACAAGATAATTGAAATATAAAAGTAAATAAAACACTTATAAGAAGCAATAAATAATTATTTGTTATTAAGATAATGAGATGCAGGGTATCCCAACTCTCTTTATACGAAATAAACTTAAGAAAAAGTACCGATGTGGAAACGGACTCACCGACACTTATTTTACTTACAATATTATTTAACATACAAGGTATCTCAAAATGGAATTTTCATTTTAAATGACCACCCTGTATATTTTGACTCTAATAATAATAAATTCTATATCAAAATTTGTGTAACACACTATACATCAATTATTGCTGGTTTTTAAGATATCAACAATATGCTGATATACTCATAAACGAATATGGATATGGAAATTTAGGAGGTGATTTTCCACCAAAAAAAAAAAAAACTTTATATGACTAATGTCCTAAACGTCTACATTTTTAAACTACGAGGTGTTAAAGTTTTTTTATAATAACTTTTATACCCCTTCAGATAAGTTTAAAGAATTTGGGAGACGCACCCTTTGCACCAGAAGACATTTTTTGGCATAGGTACAAGAAAAAAAAATTATCAATGTCGTCCACGAGGGAATTAATGAAATATAAAAAAAATGGTATGCCACTGCATTTTTCTTAAGTAAAAATCTTTTTATGAATCCCCGTTTAGTTTAGAACAAATTTGATCTCTTGTCTTTTGTTTGTTTGATGTACAGTTTTTGCGTAAATAAATAGAAACCATTTCTCGGATTGGTTAAATTCCTAGTTAATTAAAGAATAAGTAATGAGTAATTTTAATGTAGAATTTCATATTAGGAATACAAAATGACCATGCCAAAAAATGGTTTTTATTTATTTACCATATTTAATATAGCTGACGATTATTTTTTTGTTTAAAATCATCTAAAGAGCTGTCTCATAAATTTTGACAGGGTATGAACATACTTAAAGTTAATTTTTTTAACGACTTTCATGTGCTGCCATCTCAAACTCCAGCGCTACTTGGGCAGCTGACGCTTGCAGCTCTCAAAATGAGGGGTAAACTGTAATCTATAGAAGTTTCAGTCGGTATAAAATTATTTTTCAAATCTAGCGCTACCTGCCCTTTTATTATTTTCTTTCTTCACTTTTAATCGGTAATGAGTAAGTCAGCATACTGCTATTATGTCAAAAACCAGCAGCAATTAACATTGATTGAGTTGTACACTTTTGATATAGAATTTAATGCAGACTTAAAATTTGTTAAAATATACAGCGTGTCTCATTTCAAAAACCTGCTTGAGAATGAAAATTATATTTTTGTGACACCTTGTATATTAACAAGTACCAACGATTTATTTCATGTCAAAATAAGTCGTTGCTAGTGCTGTCTATAAAAATAGTGTATCCAAATAAACATTATTTTAAAGATTTATTTTTGTCTTTTACAGGGGCGAAGTTATTTCGTATTTAAATAGAGTTGAGAAACACTATCTAAATAAACAACAAGATAAACATTTACATTTTTAACAAAAAATATAACTTTTTATTCTTAAATAATTAAACCAAGGGGGGAGATACCTGTAAAACAGGGTTGGACAAATTTTGATTTTTATTAAACAAATAAAAATTTTAGTTTTTTTTTCAATCAGAAATCTTGATTTTTATATTCTATAATAAAAATTAGCTATGTAATTCTAAAAAATTATTTTAATGTTATTTTAAAAAATAAGGATTCACTTTAAAGCTGAAATATTTATCAGAGCAAAGTTTCTTGCAAGAAAATTTCTGCCGTGTCTTGTTTTTAGATACCTCTAAACCGGGATACAGACGGTCATACAAAACTGTCACATTTGTATATGAAGTCAATGTATTTTGTGATACACACAACCCTATTTACGCGCTAGCATTGACTTTTATACAAATGTGACAGTTTTGCATGACCGTCTGTACTCCGGTTAAATGAAATAGAGTGGTGGTTATCACAAAAGGATGAGCTAGAAATAGCAAAACAGCTGCCAGTAATAAAACAGTTTGTGTGCGCATCTGCTTTATCTGCGTCAGTTAAAAGAATATTTAGAACACTTTTTTCTTTGTACATTCAGATATTGAGAACAGGATGGGCATAGAAAAAGGAGGAAAACTCGTATTTTTGTTTAAACCATACAACTTAAATGCGGAAACATAAAGTTTATAATAATATACTTTTTTTTAAGATGTTGCGCAGTCCTTTGAGAACATGTCACTAAAATTTTAGAACATTTCTTATATTACAGATTCAGTAAGTCACTATAATCAATGAATTTTTATGTACCTATTCAAACTTTAAACACGTTTTTCTCCAAACTACATTTTTCAAATTGGCGGACACGATAACTCAAAAAGTTTTGACCGATCTTCCTGAAATTTTGCACACATCCTTTGAACATCACTACTTTCTATTTGAACCTACAAAGCTCCAATTTTTTTTAGGTTCACGGACAAACTATGACATTATTAAATACAAAAAATTTTACTTTTAAATTTTCAAATCACCAGAACCGATGCTAAGAGTGCCTGACGACGGTTAAGAAATCTCTCTCCAACCTTCCCAGAAGAATTTAGCGTACAACCGCTATTTTGAATAATTAAAATGAATAAAACAAATCTTTTTTATTTTAATATTTGAGTAAACTACTATTGACGTTATCTCAGAAAGTTTTGTAGGTTATATTTACTTTACTAAATCCCTCCACTAGCTACTGTGGCGCCATCCCAATTTGCTACATTCCGATCGCCACTTTTTCAACTTGTCCGCCATAAAAGATGGTAATCCTCCCCTCCACCATCCATAGTTTACATGGAAATAAGTTATTACATTGTATTCGATATAGGTTTTAACAGATAAATTTTATAAAAAAAAATAACAAAAATGTTTTTTAACATCCTGTATCTTCGTTAATTTTTTTCGTCGTTAAAGTTTTTGAAAAATTTGTATATAAGTTTGTTGCATTAATATT
>JACEGR010005274.1:0-75445 GCA_014170235.1 Listronotus bonariensis
CGAACTCAACCCTATAATTGCTACGCATATGGTAACCTGGGATGTTTTAGGTACAAGCAAATTTGTTTTTATAGTTGGAATTTATGGCAACACGCCCCCTTTATTTTTTGACAAAGTAAAAATAGATATATTATTTTATTGGTTTGTTTATTATGTACTTAACTAACATATAATCGAGCAGATACACAAAAAATAATAAACAAAAGAGCTATATTTGAATTTGTTTTTACAATAATTATCAATCAAATGTCTCTTCACAGCTACACTGAAAATATTTTAAATACAATACAGAAACTAGCCCTCCCATAAATATAGCAAGTTTATTAAAGTCAGTAAAATGGTTTCAATGCAGGGTTTTCACAACTTATCCGACAAACTTTAAGGGCTAATTCTACAATAAAAATATGGAAAAAAAGTTTTGTGAACATTGACTTAAACGTCTTAGTTTTTGAACTACAGGGTTATAAAAATTTAAAAAAAATGTTTTTTTTACAATAACTTTTATACCAATTTAGATAAGTATTAAAAAAGTTGGGACGCCTCTATGCACCAAAAGACATTTTTTGGCATACAATAAATAAATTAATTTTTACCAGTATCGTCCATAAGAGGTTTAAATTAAATATTAAAAAAATTAAACGCTACTGCATTTTTTTTTAAATAAAAATTCTCATTAAGTTTGGAACAAATTTGATCTCCTGACTTTTTTATTTGATGCACGTTTTTTTGCGTAAATAAATAAAAACCATTTTTTTGGCATGGTTAAATTTTCATCTAGTTAAAGAATAAATAATTACAAAAATGATTTTTTACTGTAGAATTTGATATTATCGATACCAAATGACTATGTCAAAATTTGTGCCTATTTATTTACACGAAAACTGTGCATCAAATAAAAAGTCAAGTTGTTTTATACTTAATGGGAACTTTTAAAATTAAGTAAATTAATTAAATAATTTTATTTAACTCAAACCTTTCATTGGCGACACTGGTAAAGTTTTTTTTGCTTGTATGCCAAAAAATGTCTTTTGGTGGCATAGAACGCGATCCCTCAATATTAGAAAAAATATCTTAATTGGTATTAACGTTATTATAAAAGAACAAAATGTTTTAATATTTTTAATCTGTGGTTTAAAAACTGAGACGTTTAGGACATAAAAGGTTTTTTTTTCATGTATCTTTTTGTAGAATTACCTCTTAAAATTTGTCGGATAAGTTGTGCAACACCATATATAATAAAAAAAAATATGAAGTTTTGTTAGATTTTTTTTAGACTTTGCTAAAATTATTTTGTAATACTTTGAATTCAATGTAAAAGAAAAAATTTAGTATATTTATTAGTTTAAAAAGATAATTAATATATTAAATACTTTTGCGACAGGCTGTATGACCAATGGTCGATGAGCCAGAGACAGATTTTCGTGACCAATTACTTCTCAGTCCACCACTCGTAAAATGCTTCAAGAGGGTTGCACATGAATAATTGTGAGCATCAGCTGCGGCGACGATTGGATCTCACAAAAAATATATATATTAAACTTGAGTTTTTTTAATGAAACACCCTGTATATTAGCTTAGTTTTGGATTGTTGGAATAAAAATAACGTGAATTTAATCAGTGATATTCGCTATACTAAAAATGTATGGTTTTAAAAAATATTTAGGATTTTTAAAACATTTTTGATAAAAATAAAATTTTAATATATCTTACTTTACTGACGCTTGACTTCATATATAATATTAGATTGCTAGAATAATAACTGTACCATCACCTACATTTTTATTTTATTTTTTCTTTATATATTAAACATTAGTTTCTGTACACTCTGTATAATTTCAAGTAAAAAATTTAAATGCAGGTGATGATGGAGTTAATATTCTAGCAATGTAACATAATAAACAAAGTCAAGGTAAGTAAGGTGAGATATATTAAAGGTTTATTTTGTCAAGAATTTTTTAAAAGCCTAAATATCTTAAAAATCTTATTTTTTGCAAAGGTATCTTTAATAAAGTTTACCTTATTTTTATTGCTACAATCTAAAAATGAACTAATTTACAGGGTGTTCCATAAAAAAACAAGTTTATTATGGATCTTTTTTGTAGCACCCTGTACAATTCCACCATCGGCGACGCAGCTGACGCTCACAACATTTCATGTACAACCTGTTGGTTGTACATGAATTGTCAAAAGACAAAACAAAAAAAATAGCCTTATAGCTAGCCAATAAAAAAATGTCATATTACAGAACTAAAAGTTTGGATTTCAATATTTTTTATAAAGAATATTCCTCTTTAAATAATAAATGAAATGAAACCAAAAAATAACAAAATTTCCAAGAATAAGTCATAAACTAGAACCTATTCTAAAAATTGTCGTGTGTTAATTTTATCATTTTATTTGAGTTGTTTGATTTACTTTGACTAAATTGTGATGCTTTTAAGCAGACCATTTATTATCAGGTTAAATTTCATTTGGCTTTATGCGTTTGATGGCCGCATGCACCGTAGTATAGATAAGCCAGGTTTTTATAAGCGGACTTTACTATCTAAGCTTGGCTTTTATTAAAATGGTTTGCACCGTAAAAAGTTAAGCCAGCTTTGTTAAGCTCCGCATGTAGTGTCGAACATAGGGAAAACTGCCCTTAAATGGCATACTTGGGTAATATGAGGCACTTCATAATTTTTGAATTTCCCGCCTCAGCAGCGACCTCTTAAACATAATGGAACGTGTAATATGATCACTGCAGTAAGTATTAAAGTTACCGTACAGGTACATGTACCTGTTTTTTTTGCACGACCTTTTAAGTTCAATTTTTCATTCACCAACAGCAAAATATTTCTAATCGATTTAGAAGTTGTGTATTTTTGCAAAGTTTACATTGTTATGTAACAAATTTTGGTAAATATTTATAAACCGGACGCCTCGCCGATTTTAATGGAATTTGGTATATGGAAGTTTTTGGGACGCTGAATTACGAATCTGAAACAAATTCGTTTAGTTCATATATTTATCATCATACTTGATAACCAAAACTAACCTGAATTCACTATTTCTCCCCTTTTTGCACTCAATTCTTGATTGCTAAATTGGTACTCCATATTTGACTTTTATTTTAACCGTTTTTTCCATAAAACTGCCAAGCATGGAAAAATAAATAGAAAAATTGGGTTGTTAGAGGTGGAAATCAAATAATAAGTACCAATTTATCAGAAAACTCAAGAATTGAGTGCAAAAAGAAGGGGGGAGTAGTCAATTTTGGTTAGTTTTGGTTATCAAATCTGATGATGAATATCTCGAGGACGAAACGAGTCCGACTATTTTTTTTTCAGATCGTAATCAGCGACCCAAAAAAACCCATATACAATTTCAATAAAATCGGCGAGGCGTCCGTGTTTGTAAATAATAAACCAAATTTCGTTTTTTTTTTAACACAATAATTTGGCTATGTGTATTAATAATAATAATTAAAAAAAAACAAAAGCCAAAATTTGTCAAGTAACAAAACAATAAACTCAATTCGGGGTAGCCAAAAAAGATATCTTGTCTTGTAGGGCAAATTTTTGTCAAAAAAATAAGGAACCTTGTCTTGACGATTTCTTGGCAACATTTGTCTTTCTGTCTGTTTTTGCGGAAATAAATAAAACCATTTCTCGCCATGGTCAAATCCCTACCTAATTAAAGAATAAATATCGTTTATAAATTTTTGGCCAATTTAATTTTTTTTTAGTATGTTTGATACAATTTCTGAATTTTTTTAAGCCCAAAACCCCCAAAAAAATAAAAGTACCTATTTTTCTGATTTTTTCACCGAAAAACCCCTTAAAAATTAAAAAATTTCTAGCAAATAGTTATTTTAGCCAAAAATATTTTTTATAAAAAAAATAATTTTTGCCCCCCAAAGGAACCTTAAAAATAAGAAAAATCCCGCGAAAACTGCATATTTGTACGAATTTCGTCACACCAAATATAAATATTTTTCACCTTGCCATGTACAGCCACGTAAAAGATTACGAAAAATTTCCGAAACAAAATTATTAATGAGTACGATGCATACGCCCGCCCGACAAAGATAACTATATTGTTTTTAAACCATTTTTCGGGATGTATTCAAACACAGTTAAATACGCGTCGTACATGACGTCACAGTTTAACAAGAAAATGTAATGTTTTTAAAATATTTTGAACCGTACTCGGAACCGTTATAACAACAAAAAATGGCTTTTGATATTGTCCATACAAAATGACCCTGCCGAGAAATGGTTTTTATTTATTTACGCAAAACCCTGCATCAATTGAAAAAAAGTCAAGACATCAAATTTGTGTTAAACTAAATGGGCATTTAAAAAACATTTTCATTTTGAAAAATGCAGTGACGATGCCATTTTTTCTTAAAAATATTTACCCTAAACCCCTCATGAACGACACTGGCAATTTTTTTCTTATATGCCAAAAAATGTCTTTTGGTGCCTAGGAGGCGTTCCCTAAATTTGTTTAAAATATCTAAATTGGTATAAAAGTATTACTATAAAAACACATTTATTTTTTAAATTTTTAACACCCTGTAGTTCAAAAGTAAGACGTTTAGGGCATATGTTCATATGAACTTTTTTCATATATTTTTGTGTAGAATCACCCCTAAAATATACGAACGAAATTTCCGGACACCCTGTATAGGTTACAAATAAATGTTTATTAAAACTATTAGTTGCAGCTACTAACTAAACAATTACAACCTTATTTAAAAATTCGCAACAACCTAAAAAAGCATTTTTATACTGTACTTACATTAATATACTAAATAGTAATGATTAATCAAATAAGAAATTAATAAGAAAATAAGTATACGTTAGTTTTAGTTAAAACTGAAATCGTATTCTGGCACAACATTGTAGTTCTATGACCGTAACGACACGCGCACTTTAAAAGTAATTTATCATATTAAAAAATATATTTAAATTATACATATTTTACACCAAATTATTTGTCTTGATTTATTCAATTTAAATATGTAACTTGCTTTGCTATACTGCACTTTAAGTATCTAAAAAACCGTATAAACAAATTATATGCCTTTTTTTAAATATCCGTTTATATTTCCAATAACTTTGCCATAAATAATATTTTCATTAAAAATTAGGCTAAGTTTTAAAACTGGTAGTTATACCTTTAATTTTAGCTATTACAGATTTACTTTACTTAAAATCAAGTTCATCATCAAGAGTTATAAGTAGAAATGCTCCTAAATGCCGTAATTGCAAATTTTGCAATGTGTTTGCACTAATTTTGCCATATATCTCCGGTTCTGGTTAGTTCTGATTAGTATAAACAATTAAATTGTTTATAACAAATTTCCGTCACTTTTGACACAAAAGCAAGTTTCAAATTCAAATTCAGCGGGTCAAAATCCATAGGAATACACTCCTAAAACTCCGTGGACACTGATCGGCCACGAAACAGCCCTGGCCCCCATAACTAGAGAGTATAAAATAATAGATTGAAAATAGTTGTGTTAAATAAATAAACAAATTTGGTATAAAAATATTTAAAGAAATAGCACTTCCAATCAGGGACAATATTAGCTGGACTAATTTAGAGAATTTGATTCCGAAACCAAGTATTTTTCCGAATAAAGGTGTGTTTATGTTGAAGCTGTGGTGGACGATATGAGCGGCGAGGTGCGGCTAAAGTAGCTTTAGGTATATTACTGCATTGGCGGCTTGACGCTCCGCGCCTTCTAGGGTCGATTTAACGTCGATTAATACATGTCCGGGCCGTGTCCGTTCAGTGTCAGTTCGGGTCCGGGTATTTTTATGTAATATTTATAAATATCCGAGTTATAGCAGTGTTCCGACGGGTAGGAGAGACAATTTTGCCGTATTGGCTTCATTACTGAATAAAGAGAAAAGAACAACAACAAAAGAGATAAAGGCAAAGAAAAGTTAAAGTGTTTACCATGTATGTAAAAATAGAGAAACCAAAGCCGAATTAAGATAATACAGAGAAAGGGTCCGTGTCCGACCCGTGCCCCGTCAGTGCCGAAACCAAAAATATCGTTTGGTAATAATTTCTGTCCGGGCACTGACCGAGTCAACACTTTAACTTTTTTGCTTTTCCCTCTTTGTTGTTGCTTTTTGTTCTTCATTTAGTAATGAAGCCAATTAGGCAAAATTTCTTCTTCTACCCGCCGGAACACTGCCAAAACTCAGATATCTATAAATATCACATCAAAATTCCCGGACCCGGAACTGACACTGAACGGACATGGCCCGGATATGTATAAATCGACCTATCAATCTTCTGTCGCAGGATCTTAAGAAGTATCTCGAAAGCAATGCTTGTTTTTGGGGACAAAAGGTCAGAAAGTGCACAACTGATCATAAAAATCAGATTTAAAAATGAAATTGAAGCCATTTACATATATTTTTAAATTTTATATTGAGCTTAACTAACAACAAATTTTGTAATGCCTAACTGCGATAAGGATTGAGAGGTTTATTGACCTTTTGTAGTTCTAACTAAAGCCTTTTGCTTGCACTATCACTTAAAAGTATACTGGTTGAGCTAATAGGTTTTGGGATATTGTCCCGTAAAGCAACAACAAAGGATGTATGTGACTAATCAAAAATGTTTATATGCGGGTATTCACGTTAGATTGTCTCTTTTTCTCACATTGTCTATGTGTTAAGTTATTAAGCTGATCTGGTATAATGTTACAGCTTATTGTAATTCCCTTTGTGTCTTTGTATATTTAAAAAAATATAGTTTATTTAATTTTTAAAAGGAATTACTTCGGAGCTAGAGTTCCGTATAATTATATCACTTCCAATATAATATATAATATTCGATTTTTTTAATTTATTCATTTTCAAAATTTATCTATTGATATTGTAATGAGTGATTTATTTGAGACAAACTAAATTATGTCAGATACAAATAGGGTAAGATAAATTGGCCTAAGAATAATAAGCTGGCAAAATTAACAGCTTAAATAAAGCCAAGCTTAGTAGTCACTAAGCTGGGTTTATAATACGGTGCAAGAGATTTTTGTCTTAAGCCAAGCTTACAGCCAAAGCCGAGCTTTGTAGACAACGGTGCACGCGGCCCTAATGCTTCTAATTCCTCCCAGACTACGGCACAAAATTTACGTATAATTTAAAGTGGTAAAGGAAGGTAATACTGTTCGGATTTACTTGACTGCGTTTCAATTCCATAAAGGTGTTGACGTGTAGTAGGAATTCACAAACCGCTTATGCGTTTGCATGCTTTTGAATTCCTCCCAGACCGCAGCACGAAATTTCTGTATGGTTTAAAGTGGTAAAGTGAGGTAATACTGTTAGGGATTAGCTAAACTGCGTTTCAACTCTATAAAGGTGCCGACATGTAGTAGGAATTCACAAACCGCTTATGCGTTTGCATGCTTTTAAATTCATCCCAGACCGCAGCACTAAATTTCTGTATGGTTTAATATGGTAAAGTGAGGTAATACTGTTCGGATTTGCTAAACTGCGTTTCAACTCCATAAAAGTGCTGACATGTAGTAGGAATTTACAAACCACTTATGCGTTTGCATGCTTTTAAATTCCTCCCAGACCGCAGCACAACATTTCTGTATGGTTTAAAGTGGTAAAGTGAGGTAATACTGTTCAGATTTGCTAAACTGCGTTTCAACTCCATAAAGGTGCTGGCATGTAGTAGGAATTTACAAACCCCTTATGCGTTTGCATGCTTTTAAATTCCTCCCAGACCGCAGCACAAAACTCCGGTATGGTTTAAAGTGGTAAAGGGAGGTAATACTGTTCGGATTTGCTGTGGCATTCTTACTAAAAATGGAACCTAGGAAAATAAAAGAAGCAAATTATGTAAAACATTTGTCTGCAGATCGCTGCACTGTGCCGTTATTTGAAACTAATGCAATATAAACAGTTTGAAAAAAAAATTAAACCGACTTTAAAACAATAAAAAAACCTAATAAAAAGTAGAAAATAATTAAAAAAGTCGGGTAATCCCATAATATGATGATAAAGTATAAAAAGCTTTTATTTAGTTATTACCATTGAGTGGTTTCGCACATATGTTATTACCCGACTTTTTTTTAATTAGTGTTTACTTTTTAATATGTTTAATTATTGTTTTGAAGTTGGTTCAATTTTTTTACCTGTTTATTATTTGCTTTTTGGTTTATTAATATTACTAATGAATCAGTAAACATAAACTAAAACACGCAGGCTACAGTAAAAAGCATAAGCACGTGGTATTTGATTAGTTTAAAGCAAGTTAATAAGCAAATAAAAAAAATATTAACTAACCAGAACTAACCACGAACTCTAATGTGATAGTTTTGCATGAGTGTCTGTAGTGCTTTCAATCAATCCAATTACACTTGCTTGTGATTTTTACTGTAATCTAAAAACACTCTAGTACATCGTTAGTTTGGTAAAAGGTTAATTTTGCTCCAAGGTTGTATATTCTGAATACGCCCCTTTTTAATCGAGCATATCCTCTACCAAGAAGCAGCTTTGCCGCACGAATATCATACGGAAGAGAAATAAATAGGTCTAGTACCTTTCTTTCTCGCGATACTGACTTGTTTTTTTTAAGGGGCCACCGCCGAAATACACTTTTCAAATAAAAAATAATTTAAAATCGGTCCACAAACGCCGGAGTAATCGCGTTACATACAAAAAAACATACAGGTGAATTGGGAACCTCCCCGTTTTTGAAGTCGGTTAAAAATTGTTACTTACCGCACAATTTAAACTTATTTAAAATTTCTATTTGTAGTTGTCTATCTACAAACCTTAATATATTAATAAAAAATGTATGAAACGTATTGTTATTAAAAAATGTAATGAGTTTTGTTGATTTTGGTACCATCAGTACATATACCGCTTTCAGACATATAAATGTCACATAGCAATCTAATCAGAACAGTAATTATTTACTTCCCGCAATAAAAACTATAAAAATTTAGTTATCAACAATAAATTATAATTTTTAATTAGTTTTAGTTTGGTGTTTGTGTAACCCGTAGTAAAAACATAAAAATAAAAACTGTTTATATTATCACGACAAATTAACCAGTTTATTTATAGTTTTATAGTATTAACCAAAATTAGAAAACTTGGTGGGTAATTATCACAGTTTTAACATCAATATTTTTTTTTTAAAACATTTGTTCAAACGAAATGGATAGTAAATATAATAAAATTACTTTGGTAAGTTTACAATTTTTTTCTGTATTTTATAAGATGGTAATAGTATTATTTGTAATTAAAACCCATTTTTTTATTTATTAAATCCTTATACAGCGTGTCTTCGGAAGTTCTAACCAAATTAAAAGCTTTTTTTTTATATTATGCATTTTACAAAAAAAAGTATCCTAAAAAGTTCTGCTTAGGGAGAAAAATTAGTTTTCACAAAAATATTCTTCCATGATCTGGGAAATAAATAAGATTGTATCTCTGTTTCCTGATACTAAAATGTTAGTTCTTATAAAATTACTTTTTCCCTAGGAAAAAGTATTTTTTTTCGGTTATACATTCATACATGCATGCACATAAGTAAAGGTATATATTTAATCTTAGAATGGTTTATTATACAAAACTTACATTTCCTCTACATCAAAGGAAACAATCGGATATTTATATTATATTATACTATCTTTCAATAAGTTAATTTGTTGCATTTTTTAAAGTTTCGAGAAATCGTAATTTAATAATGTCAAACAGGCAAAAATCTATTATATTCATCCCTTTTTTACTTAACTTTAATCTAAGGACGTCTATATTTAGCCATCAGATAAACTATCGTGCTGTGATAAAACATAAATCTCGCACTATAATAAATAATTCTAATTTATCATTTAAAATATTGTTATTTGGATCTTTTTATACATATTTTTTTTCATACACCAGAAATATTTGTCCTTTAAACTTTTTTATCGTATTATTTGGATTTATTTAGTAGTTTTTAAAAATGGGATTTCTTAATAATTTAAACAAAACATGGCCAGGTCTAACCTTTACAGGATGTTTCGAAACAAGTTGCCAATTTTTATGAGTGTAAATTCTTATGTAATTTTAAGAAAAACAGTTCATATACATGGTTATTTTTAGGATGATGTATTTCTTTAACATAGTATAGAATACCAGAAAATAAGAACATTTTTCAAATAAAATTATATTCGAAAATGCTTTGTTTCCGAAATACAGGGTGTTAAAGTTGTAAGAAAAAAGTGCCATTTTTAATATACCTTTATTACCATTCCAAGTATATCCACAAAATTTAGTACATTTCTTTTAACCCTTATATTACATTTTTGCTGTAATATTTAAAAAAAACTTACCAGTGGCCTTCTGAGATTTGTATTAATTTTTTAAAAGAAAAATAGTACGTCACTGCTGTTTCTTCGAATCAATAATATCTTTGATATTTTTTTTTACTTTAGAAGTAACTTGATCTTTTGATATTTTTCCGATAAATGATTTCGTATCAGCAAGAAATAATTTATGCGCACGGCAAACAATCGCTAAAATCTGATATGGTGTTTTGTATGTAAAAAGTCGTTTTCGACTTTAATAAAAATTTCATAACTACTTATTTTTTTATTAAGTTTTAATAATTGTAGGAATGTAAAAGTTTTTTTAATACAAATTAGACAAAACGAATTTAACATACAAAACATCATATAACAGATTTTGACGATTTTTGCCATACATCAATACGGCTTTTTTTACCAACTGTTTGTCGTAACGGAAAATATTTAAAAACCAAATTAAATCCAAAGAAAATGTATATTTTAAGAATAATAATATTTCAAGGAAAATTATGGGCGTAACTATTATTTCTTAAAAAAAAGCAATTCAAATCTTGTTCGAACGCCTCTGGTAAAATTTTTAAAAAACTTTTACAGCAAAAATGTTAAGTAATGATTAAAAAGAAGTGTACCAAATTTTGTAGACATATGTGGAGTGGTAGGTAAGTAGTTTAAAGGATTTTTTTCTTTAAACTTTAACACCGTATACTCGTGTATTTTGGAAACGAAGCATTTTCGAGCATAATTTTATTTAAAAATGTTCTTATTTTCTTGCACTCTATACTGTGTTACGAGAAATGTATCAACTTAAAAATAAACCCTCTATAAATTTATTTCAACTTTGGTAAAAGTTTTTAAAAAAATAAGCCGTTTACCTCCCAATTAAGACATAGTTTCTTTAAACTTTATTTTTAAATTACCCAAGGTTTACACTCTTAAAGATTAGAAATTATTCCGGAATACCTTGTATAACTTAGACTTGAGTCATACTAAAAGTGATTTTTTAAATTCAATTATCTTAAAAACGGCTTGAAATCTGTGCAAGATATCGCAGGTGGCACCCTCTAAAGTTTACCACAAAATTAATGCCAGGTTCAAACCCCCCAGCTAAGTATTGTAATATAATACACCTATTACCAATATTATGTTTAATTTGTGTTGATAGCATTTTTTGCTTTGCCTTCTAGAAAAAACCTAGGTCTTTCTGAGGTGAGCGGGGTTGAAAAAATCAACTCTGTTTCGCAGTTTTAAAATGTATTTTTACCAAAGTGTTCCTGTTTAGCCATCTTAGGCATTTAATAGCATCTGGTATAAATTTGGTGGGCGTCGCATGTCTTACGTTTAGATAAAAAACAATGAATAATTGTCGGTCACACCTAAAGGCTGTGGCTAAGGGTTAAATTATCAGATGTTGAGCCTTCTTAAAATGTATCCTAAATTTCTTATTTTATCTTTGGACAAACCACGAAGGCTAAAAGCCTAAATACTAAGTACCGTGGGTGTATCTTAAGCGAGGTAAGAGGAGTTTGTTGACAACGGGACCCTAAATTACTTGAAAGATTTGGGGGAAGGAAAGACCTCCGCGGGCAGCAGGTTCCACAGCCTAGAAACTCTAGGGATAAAAAGAACGAACAAAGTGGGAAGTTCGGGGCCCGTCCAGTTGGACCGTATAGGGACGCATACGCGCGGAACCACGAGTTTCTCTGTTGGGAACCGTGAGTGGAGGGAACTATACTGGACAGATTGCTTCCGGAGCCCAGAAGCCATGAAAGTACCTATAAAAAAGCGATAAATCCCCACAGCCTGACGATGGGCAAGAGAGGAGAAGCCTTTCTGTAAGTGAAGGATCATTAATGAGACGAATAGCTCTTCTTTGAATAGAATCAAGAATGCTTAGGGTTGTGGGGAACGCCATGCCCCAGATATGAAAACAATATTCCAAGGGAGGTCGGATTTGGGACACATATAAAGTGTATAAATTAGAAGGGGAAAAATACTTTTGGCTCGAAAGAGAAATCCAAGCTTTTTTGAAGCTGCCGTGGCTATAGATACAATGTGTTTATGCCAGTTAAGGTTACTTTCAAATGTGACGCCCACAAGATTGAAGGTGTCTTTGCTCTGTAAAACTTGGCCGCTCATAAGTAGAGGATGAGTATTTGATGACTCTTTTCGCGACAAGGAACATGATTGTGTTTTGGATGCATTAAAATGGACGAGATTTTTGGCGCCCCAATCCAATATTAAATTAAGATCCTGCGAAAGAGATATCTGCATCGCTCTGCGTTTGTTTTCCAAGTCAGGTTTAGTGATGGGTTTAGGAACCTGAAAACTGAGTGAAGGGGTACTATCGTCGGCGAAACTATGAATGGAATTAGTTGTGGACGAGAGAAGGTCGTTGATGTGAAGAAGAAACAATGTTGGTGCCAGAACTGAGCCCTGAGGAACTCCAGCATTTACTTGGTGAAAGCTTGAAGAATGGCCGTCCACAATAACTGATATACGTCGATCAGATAGATAACTAGAGAGCCAAGTACAGAGTTTAGTTGAAAGACCATAGGAGGGAAGTTTATTAAAAAGTGCGGCATGCCAGACCTGGTCAAAAGCTTTGGATATATCAAGAGCAACGATCTGGGACTCACCTAGAAACTCAAGAGACTTATTCCAGCAGTGTGAAACGAAGGAAAGAAGATCTGCTGTAGATCTTTTGTGGCGAAATCCATACTGCCGGTCATGCAAAATTTTGTATTTTTCTAAGTCCTTAAGAATTTGTGAATTAATTAATTTTTCCATTACTTTACAAAGAACCGAGAGAATTGAAATTGGTCTATAGTTAGATGGAAGAGATTTAGATCCTTTCTTGGGAATAGGTTGAACACGTGCAGCTTTCCAGCACTCCGGAAAGACACCTGTGCCGTAAGAAATTCGAAAGAGCCGAGTTAAGATTGGTGCAAGTTCTGGAGCACATTTTTTTAAAACGATTGCTGGTATGCCGTCCAGCCCAGACGATTTCTTGGTGTTAAGGGAAGAAAGGATACGCTTAATGTGTTTTACCTTAAAAATAATATCGGGCATTTTATGAGCAACTGGGGTAACCGCTGGAATTGGATGATTTACGGGAGGGTCAAGGGTTGAATTGGCAGCAAATTGTTTAGCAAATAGTTCTGCTTTTCCTTTAGCGGTAGAAATAATTTCATCTTCCAAAGTTAGCGGTGGAAAGAACTGGTACAAAAATTCCTACTTATGTTTTTGCAAAGGACCAGAAAGATTTGCTGCCATTTGAGCAAGAAAGAACTTTGTTTTTAATACGATTGTCGTCATCTCGTCGAGTCTTTGGCTTCAGAAATTGTTTGATTGTAGTAGTTTCTTGCTGGTTCAATGCTGGCCTGTCGGTTTTCTGGACTAGGATCCTGTAGAAACTTCTTGTGAGCCTGAACTTTTAAAATTCTAGCTTTATCACAAGATTTGGAAAACCAAGGTTTGCTATTGGATTGTTTAAGGTTCTTAATAGTGTGTGTGGAATATAGGTTTCAATGCCCAATCGAATTGATTCAGTTAGTTGATTGCAAATTTCAGAAGGATCACGAGAAGAAAAGCAGATGGAATTCCAGGGGTAAGTGGCGAAGACGTCCCTTAGGCCATTCCAGTCGGCTGTGCAGGGTAAGATATAGTAACTACGCCATGATCTGAGCGACCTAGGGGAGCTGTAACAGATGTTTGATAGAGTTCAGGGTTGGTAGTAGAAAAGAGATCTAGAGGATTTGAACTATGATTTGGGACTCTAGGAAAGTAGGTGGGTTCCATAATAAGGTTGGTAAGAGAGTTACTGACTGCGAAGATTTCGGCTGCTCTGCCTTGGGGGTCAGTTTTTGAAGAGCCCAGCCAATCCTTATTATGGACATTAAACTCGCCAAGCACGATTACTTCAGCCGATGGAAACTGAGAAATTATGCTATCGACCTTCGTAGAAAGAAAGTCAAAGAATTCGACATAGGAATTATTAGATGGGGACCGGTACAAACAGCAAATAAATTTAGTTGAAGACCTAAGGAAAAGTTTAAGCCAAGGATATCGGGCCTACCTGATTCAATATTGGAAACTCGAGCACAAGCCAGATCGTTGCGGACGTAAGCACATACACCACCATGTGGACGAAAAGACGAAATAAGTTCGTAGCCTGGAAAGAGAAGGTGGCTGGTTGAAGATTTAAAACTTATTTGTGTTTCCGTTAGAAACAGTATGTGGGGCTTACATGACTGAAGGTGATGGTGAACGAATTTTATATTATATATAAGCCCACATATGTTTGCAAAAGAAATTAAACTTCTCGATGAAGGCCTCCCGGATGCACCCTCGCCCGGAGATCCGAATGGAGGGGTATTTTACCTCCGGAATATTTTACTTCCGGGTGTGCCGCCATCATTTGTACATAGTTTGGGGGTAAAAGGAAAAAAGAAAAGAAAGAGAGGGAAGAAGGAAAACTGACTCACACATCCAGAACCCGAAACGTCAGTTAAGACTTCACGGGTCCTTTAAAGGGTGAGTGGGGTGGTACCTCCTCAGGCGAGGAAAGCTCCTCTACCACCTACTAATTGAACTTAATTGAAATTGTCCATTTTTTTTTGTTATTTCTACGTTGGATCAATGCTTTTTGCCACTTCATCTAGTGGAAAATTTAATTCAGAAAGTTATATTTTAAATATATATATATATATATATATATATATATATATATATATATATATATATATATATATATATATATATATATATATATATATATATATATATATATATATATATATATATATATTTTTTTTTTTTTGATAAATCTTGCAAACTATCTGAATATAAAGCATAAAAAGTAATCAAAATGGTATAATATTTTTTTCTGTTGGTTATGGTTTGTAAAAATTAAGGATTACTTAAAAAAAATAAAAAAATTAATGAAAAAAAATGCTTTTATATTAAAAACCTTAAAAAATTACCTTACAATATACAGGAAAATTTAAAATTACGAAAACATTATTAAGTAAATAAAACAAAAATCGTTATAAATGTTTTAGTAGGTATGTCACATTTAATTAAAATGCATTTTTATACAGTTTGTCCCAGGATAGGTGTTACAAGAGGACAAATGACCCAAAAATTTTGGAATTTTTTAAACGAAGTTATGGGAAAACTGGTCGCATGAACCAAAACTAATAAATACAAAATTTTATTTTAATTGGTGTTATACAGGGCGAGTTATAACTATAAATATAAAAATACACAGGAACTAACTACTTTTATTTTTAAAAATAGAACAAAGTTATATAGGTAAAGTTAAAGAAAATTTAATTTTATGTTAAAATTGGAAGTTAAAGCATAAAAGTAAAAGAGTAATTGTCAATTTTCACCCATTACACATTACAACTTAAATAATGAGCAAGAAGAAACAAAATTTAATAGAAAATTTAATAATTTTAAATATTTTATTTTAAATTCGATGCCTTAAGCCAAATATTTTAAAAACTGTTAATGCATGATGTAAAAATGACAAGAATATTTTTTTGCTTTGATTTTCTAACTTTAAATATTGACATAAAATTTAATTCTTCACAACAATTACGTATAAAATTTTGTTCAATTTCTACAAATAAAGGTACTTTACTCTTGGTCATTTTTCATATGTATATTACCAATCGGAGCAAAATTTTGTATTTATCAGTTATGAACCATGCCAGACTAACCAGTTTTCCCAAAAGAACGTTAAAAATTCCAAAATTTTTGGTCCATTTGTTCTTTTGTAACACCTATCCTGGGACACACTGTATATATTCAGTTGTTTTCTAACACTTCCAGTTTACCCAAAAAAACCTTAACTTTCTTATTTTAAATAGCATATCCGGTATGTTATTAATTATTTGAATAGAAAATGACATTCCGAGTACAATGACACCGCATTTGCAACTTTTTACACCTAAACTCCAAATTTTTTAATTTTTATTTTTCTGTCTAACGTGCCATAACTGCGATAAAACGATAAATTTTAAAACAAGCGGTTACGGAAAAATAAATGTAACAGAGATCTTCTAAAGTTTGCAAAATCGTATTTATGGTCCTAAGTCAGTTTTTTTAAATGGATCGAGGGTAGCTCACTGTAATAAATAGCTTAAAAACGCATTTTTACCAACAATGTAATACAACACAATCAATATTTTAGTTAAAGGTATAGCATAAAAATTTATATTAACCAATTATTTTTCCTAATAGCACCAACCAACACATCAACCTGTTTCTTTTGTAAAAGTATCAATGGTTTTTTTTCTTTCGCCCTTTCGGGGTCATCCCACCCAGGTGGTGCACTGCAGCCTGAAGGCTTATTGTACCTTGACCCCTACTCCTTCCCATTCACACACCATTCATTCCATAACTTGGATGGTTGCTGCTCGGTCCGTTCGTTCACCCCCGAGCAGAACGCGTGCCGTTGCCTAAAACCGACAACGCCGGTCACCCATCCAAGTTATGGGCGCGCACTTCACTGCTTAACTCCGGAGATCGATGCTACCGATACAACCGGAGCAGCCACAAGCGCGCCTAGTATTAATGGTTACCTAAATGAGTAAAAATAGGCAGCTAATAAGAAATAATTACTTATTGTATTTTCTAAGTCCCCCCCGAGTTCTTTAAGATTTTTGTCAAACACTACTAAACTATGATTGTGTGGTATTAAATTGTTGGTAAAAAAATCTCTTTGAGCTGAGCGGACCATAAATACGATTTTGCAAACTTTGGACGACTCTGTAGATGCTATAAAAAATAAAATATTGTTAAATCTATTTTTCCGTGACTACTTGATCCAAAATTTGTCGTTTTATCGCATTCATGGCTCTAGATTAAAAACTAAAAAAAAAAAATTAAGGTTAGATGTCGGAAAATTGCAAATTAACTGTACTTAGAATGTAATTTTCTAATAAATTAAATACTATACATCCCTACGTATTAAATTTTATTTTAATATCTTAAAAAAAAGATTATAGGGGTGAGCCACTGGTTAGGGGACACCCGGTATAGTCCTTTGGAAAATCGTTTTCTAAAGAAATTTAGCAAGGTAGTGTATATTTTTCTAACACCATCAGAAAGTAGAGATATCACCGAACAAAAAGCATATGACTTTTTGAATACGCCGATATTTTGACACGTGAATGTTTGATTAAAAATAAGGATACTTTTTCAATATTAGGTCAAAATAATGTATAAAAATAAATATCTTACAATAAAAAAAAATACAGTACCTATATCTGGGACATGCTACCCACTCTTGTCAGCTGTTTGACCGACAATGAACATGATTGTGTTTTGGATGCATAAAAGATTTTTGGCGCTTCAATCCAATATTACATTAAGGTCCTGTAAGAGAGATATCTGCATCGCTCTGCGTTTTTCTGAAATGAAGGGTACTATCGTCGGAAAAACTAGTTGTGGGCGACAGAACGTCGTTGATGTGAAGACAAACAAAAACAATGTTGGTGCCAGTACTAAGCCCAGAGGCAGTCCAGTATTTACTTGGTGAAATCTTGTAAAGTGGCCATCTACAATAACTGATATACATCGATTGGAAAGATATTATAGAGAGCCTAGAACAGAGTTTTTTTGCTTTGAATATATCAGGAACAACTGGGACTCACCTATTAACTCAAAAGACTTGTTTCACCTGTGTGATACGTAGGAAAAACGATCTTCTGTGGATCTTTTGTGGCAAAGCCCGTAATGCCTGTCATGCAATTTTTATTGTTTTTTTAAATACTTAAAAAATCTTTGATCCTATATAACGTATGTCCTAAAAGTTTTGGCACAAAACTCATTGTCTTTAATTTTAACAAAAACAAAATAATATCAAGTTGCCTTTGAAAACAAAAAGTTTATTTACTTTATTTACTGCCAGTAGAGATTTATTTATTTTGAAGTTTTCGCTTTAAGATGTCGTATAAATTAGAAATAAGAAAAAGTATCTACAAGTTAGTTGGGCGGATACCCAAAGCTGAAATCTGTCGAATATTTCAGAGTGAAAACATTTGCCAATAGAGGATTTTTGGGCTGTACTGTCTAGAAAGGTTTATCATGGAGGCTGGGAAGCACAAGATGAGGAACAATTAAGACGGCGAATTTACGAGAAATTAAGAGAAATTGAACTGAATTCCGTCCACGACCTCATGAGAGACATTCGAAGAAATTTGCGTCTGGTAAAGCAGAATGGGCCACTCCACATAATTCAATAGTATAGTTTAGTTAAGTATTGAGTTGTAATTTATGATAACTAGTTAGTGTTTAAATAAATTTCTTCATTAAAAAAAACCGATAAATATTGTGTTCCAAAACTTTTAGGACATACGTTATCTCTTTAATGCTCAGATTAAAAAAAATAATAATAATATTAATAACTGCCCTTTCACATTAGCGGGCGCCGGGCAACGGAAGGACGCTATTGAAGTGTATGGAGTCTTATGAGACCTTTTACACGTTAAGAATCCGAAAAGTCGGCAAACTCAAAGGCTCCACATAATTTTTTATCACTCTGACGGGCGAATCCGGCTTACTGTGAAATTTGCTTATGATTAAAGGATGGTAATATATTAATTTTTTTGTATAGGACTGAGAAAAATATACAAAACTGTAATAAGGCGGATCATTCCATTAAAATTAGGAGTTCATCGTTGCCAAGCATGGAGTATTAAGGTGTTTGAAACCCATTTTTTAGTGTCATAAGTCAAAATAAAAAAAAATTGTTTTTATTACCTATCCTAGGACACACTGTATCTAATTTTTGTAAACTTTGTTTATGCAGATACCAGCTGCTTACAATAAGGTTTTCAAAGTACAAATTGTAACGTTCAATTAAAAGTATATTACACACAATCATTAAACGATTGTTGGCGCTAATATGTGTCAACTTTAGTTAAAGATTAGTTAATTTAGAAAAAGTAATTAAAACTAAATCTATTTGTGTTTAATAAACAGTTTAGTAATAGAAAAAAAAGTATCGTGATTAACATTATGTATTTTCTGGTGTATTTGTTTTGTTTTAATAAGCTAGAAATTTTACTGGTAAATATTTTTTTATATATTTTAGTACGTAAAATGTTTTAATGAAAATCATGGCAACAGTAATTGTATGTGTGTTGGAAATATTCACGGTCAAAGACTAAAACTTTCAGGTGAATTTAATTTATCATAACATAACTAAATTGGCTGGATTTTTTGGGCTTGTTACACCCAAAACCCCAAAATCCTTACTTCGTTAAAATTAGCCCACGATGCGTGGGACATATGAATATTTCTTATTTCGGCGTGTTTTTGAAGAACATGGTGGCCTTATTTAAACTGATCAGTGCAAAGGATATATTAAAACATTTTGTGAAGTGTTGTTCGCTAAATAAGCGTTTTTGGTCTTCACGGAAAAAAATTCTGGTAAATATTTAGGCAATCGTAACCTACACAGTTGCAATCTGTAGCACTATAGGCCCTAGGTACACGTTGTAGTAAAACTCGCTTCGTTTTTGTAGCAAATACTGTGCAGTAGTATTTAATACTTTTGTAACAGAACTTTATGTCACTGTTTTCAATACTACTACAATGTAGTCAAGATTCATATTTAGTTATTGTTGTTAGGTACTATTATTCACTTACAAAACTTTAGACCTTGTTGATTTTCGTAACAGAAAATCTAGGACAAAAATTATACTTAGGACGTTAATAATAAACATATTTAATAAAATCTTTTCGCTACACTTTTATAGCACACAACGCCTTATGATTTTTTTTTCGTGTTGAGGCATAAGTTTGAATACCACACAAAAAAAAATAAATATTTTGAGAATAGTCAATTTTTTTAGGACTAAATAAATATTAAAAATGTAAGTAAAAACAGCTTTTTTTAAATTAATAGAATCTAATAGTTTGGAAAATAAACATACCGTGGAGGTTATGACGATTTTAATTATATGAATTAATTAATTCCTGCCTTTTAGCGACCTTTACATCTATAATTATCATGGTTTTAGGTACTGCTGTGTATAACTGCGTCTTTTTAACAAGTTATAATATATGTATACAGAGTGGTCCCTAAGTAATAAATAGGCCAAAATTCAGCTGGGGAATTGTAAAGGTAACATTTGCGATTTAACTTGCTTAGTACAAAAGTTAATATTACCTGATATACCAAGTGTCAAAGTTAAAAACATATTTTTAAAATTATTAATTAATTAAGGGATTTTCAATCTTAATTTGTTTATATGTACAGGGTATTGCATTTAGGAGAAAATGGCATATATGTTTACTTCTCTAAATTTTTAAAGAAATTTAAGATAGCCAATTGATGTATTTTAGCTCGGAAAATTTAAGAATCGTTAAAAAAATACAATTTTATGAAAAACAAAAACTTACGCCATAAATGTTGTATTTTTTAAAAGAAACACCATATTTATTATAATATTTTTGAATTCTATGGTCAATTCTGTGTCTTTTATTAAATGTACTACATGTTCATTTTTTTGTTTTTGAGTTATTGACGCTTAAATAGTCACATTTTTGGCTCATTTAATTAAATATCCCAATATAAAATATCAGTAATGCAGGTGATTACCTGATACTTCAAAGTCAATTTTTTTATTTCATTTTAAAATTATCAATGTATCTTCTTTTTGCTTCACTGGCATTTTCTCTACACTTGTAATATAGCATTATTATCTGTAGTTTTTCATCTAACGAATAATTCATTATAAAAAACTAATATTAAAATCCACCAATAGGTAAAAATTTTAATGACTTTGAAGTATTAGGTAATCACCTATATAACCTTCATTGTGTTTTGATATATTTAATTAAATATTAACCGAAAATATGACTCTTTAAGCCTCGATAACCCAAAAACAGTTAAAGACAGACATATAGAATAGTTAATAAAAAATACTTAGAATTAAGCAAAGAGTTATAATAATAAATATGGTGTTCCATTTAAAAATGCAATATTGATGGCGCAAATCTTTTGTATTTTATGCAATTGTTTTTTAAATACGATTTTCAAATCTCCCGAGCTAAAATACCTCAATTGGCTATCTTAAATTTATTAAAAAATATGGGGAAAGTCAAAAAATATGCCATTTTTCCTCTTAAATGGAAAACCCTGTACCTCAAGGAAGGTAAACTTTTTAATAAGGAGCGCTCGATTTTATATATTTCTCCAAAAATATAGGTTATCTTTGTGACGTCACCTTTTTGCCATAATATTTTTTTATCTGACAAAATAAACCAATACTTGCATACCATAAAATAAAATCACTAAAAACATAAAAAATTGTATCTTACCCTTAATGACGATTTAAACGTAAATTCCCTGTAAAAAATATCCAAAGGTCAGTGACCCCTGTTTTCAAGTTTTAAAATTATCTGTAACTGCAGTACTAATAACTAGTCAATTTAACTATAAACAGTAAATACTAAACAAATATAAAAGTCCAATGACTAAAAAGCAAAAAAATAACACCAAAACCTCGAAAAAAACCTTTCAGTACGATTGTAAACAATGAATTACGGAAAAAGATTACGTCACAATATTTATCGAACATAGGCTTAAATGAGATCGAACGCTCCTTATTAAAAAGTTTATTTTGCTTGCCTGTACCTAATGTAAACTTTTAGGTGATGGTAACGTGCATGAGTTTATTTATTAGTTGTTTTAAAGTACTTATAAATTGCTCGACTTCAAAGAAGAAGGGCAATTTTTTTAAACAACATCACAAAAAAAAACAGTTTTAAAAGAAAAACTTTTTTGCATTTTTGGTTACGCACATGTGGTATTTAGTGAAAAATTTTAGAAATGAAAAAAATGACGAATTAAAAACCCTATTTATGATAAATAATTTTAGGTACAAAACAAGGTCATTAAATATTATTTGTATGAATAACATATGAATAATGAAATATTTATTATAATTAATTGTACAATTGCTATTGGTAATGTAAACGCATTTCTTTTTCAACGGCCGACGTTTTTGTACCGCTTGCGGTTGGACAGATATCTTGATTTAACGCAACAAAAAATTTAAATTATTTATATTAATTTATTGTTTTGATTTTTACACATAAATTAAATTTTTAGTATACAGAGTGATTCAAAAATTGATCACAAAACTTAAGGGGGTTGATTCTACTTGATAGAATAAGGGTAGAGCTTCATATATTTTTTTCAAAATGTCATTCGTTTTCGAGTTACAAGCCGTCAAAGTTCAATTTTTATTTTGTTTTTTTCGCCATATTGCATTTATTTTTTAACCAATCCAGTTGATATTTGACACACAAATCGAGCTTTGCAGATTCTAAAATTTTAAGACAAAAGTACTTTTTTAAATACCGCCAGAGGGCACTTTACCTAAAACTTAAAATTTATTTACATCATAACTTTTTCTTTTGACAGATATCGCAAAGCTGGGGGCGCCATTTTATAGACAATGAACTTTGACGGCTTGTAACTCGGAAACGAATGACATTTTGAAAAAATTATATAAAGCTTTACCCTTATTTTGTCAAGTAGAATCACCCCTTAAGTTTGGGGATCGATTTTTAATCACCCTGTATAATATTATTACAGACTTTTAAAAATGTGTTTAGGTAAGAGAATCTTAGAGAGTTAGAATCATTTAATTTAGTTTGTTAATTTATTTAAATAATTTACCTTAATTTTTCCAAGTTCTTTCATCACTTTCGAAGGTTTCCGAAAACGCCCGAATTATTCATTGAGAACTTTATGCCATCCTGTACTATGAAATTTTCAAGATATTTCTCCAATTCGACTTTGTACTGTTCATTTTGCGACATTGACAACCTTAAGATTTTGTCATATTTGTAACCATAGTTACGTATCATTGTTAATAAAGGTATAAAAACAAAGACACGTGTTTTTATAAGAGGTGTTACGGAACAATATCATAAGAGAGGAAATTTTGCTAGCAAAATATTTCAATTTTATGAAAGTCTGTTGCTTGGCAATTTTGTGAATGACATTTACAACAAAATTACGAGCTGTCGGGCAAGTGGTTTTAATTATATATCATGAACGAAATTAACAAAAAACAAACTTGAATAAAACAAATATTTTGTCTAAAATGTTTTTTAAAATGATATTTGACAAGACTATTTTACGAGAATTACAAATAAGCGTTCAACCTTTAATTTACATACAATTCAACATTAGTTTTTTAACTTATTTACTTTAACCTAAATAAGTTTTATCGCTGAAATACCATCATATTGATTTTATTAAAGTACAGGACGGTAGGAGTTTTACCAGTAGAAAACAGGAGGTTGCTTTAACATTTTTCCAGTGAAAACCACTCTAGTAAAATAGTCGTATATAATATCATAAGAGAAAAAATTTTGCCTGCAAAATATTTCGATTGTATGAAAAGTTGTTGCCTTGGCAATTTCGTGAATGACATTTTCAAAAATAACACGAGCTGAAGGCGAGTGGTATTAAATAAATGTTATGAACGAAATTACCAAAAAGCAACAAACTTGAATAAAACAAGAGAAATATTTTGCCTTAAAAATTTTTCTTGAATGATATTCGACAAGACTATTTCACGAGAAAACCAAGCCAAACTTTAAACTTTAATTAAAACTGATGAATTATAACATGGTATTATTAATTATATTAAGGAAGGATTATATTTTATTACAATTTATATTAAATGTACAGTTATTATAATTAACATCCATTCTTTCCAATCTAAGCCTGGTTTTGAGTTTGGTTATCCTGCAGGGATTCAGACGTGGCACTCTATTATGAAAGTAGATTTCTTGAGCTTATAATTTGCTTCTTAAAAAACTGAGAAAACTGCTTCCAAATGGATTTTTTGATTTTTGTGTATTAGGCGGAATATTTTTACATACCGGTTTTTCAATCTCTGACTCACACTGGCTTCCAAAACTCGCATTAAAAGATTCATATTTTATTTTTTTAAAATAGGAGACACTTGTCAAACTGACAATAGTTTATTACCTCTTTTACTTTAACCTATATAATTAAGTTTTGCCGCTGAAATACCATCATGTTGGTTTTATCAAGGTAGAAGCAGGTAGGAGTTTTGCCAGTAAAAAACAGGAGGTTGCTATGACATTTTGCCAGTATAAAACACTCTAGTGAAATAGTCGCTGTAAATTTTCTGAATATGTCCGTTCATGCAAAAAATTGTAGGTTTGTACCTGCAGGCTGGTTAAGATGACAACCAGACTGACATTGGCATTTTTCGACATGTACAACATTTGCTCAGCAAAATATTATAATTTTTTTCTATATATTTTTTAAATGAATTTTATTCAAGTGCGGGTATGTCGCTTATACTTTATGTTTTAGACTATATTATAAATTATCTTTAAAGTTACATTACGTATTTTATCAACATTATTACCAATTTATTGTTTTGGGCTTTTACAATACAATAGTAAATGGCAAAGTTCCTAATAACCTTACTTTTACAGATTAAGAAAAATACTGGTATAATGTTAATGCCTATTTTTTTTTTCAGGTAAACAAACAAACCAAAATGTATCCCAGAGGTTCAATCAAAAATTGTGCGTGTCTGTGTGGATTTTCGGCCTTTTTCCTAATATTTGGAATTGTGATAATATGTCTACGAACTTTTCTATATAACTCTATTATTAATAGTATGTTTGTACTACGTCCAAATTCAACAGCATACGAACAATGGAAGATGAATACTATACCTTTAACATTAAATTTGTATATGTGGAATTGGACCAATCCTAACGAAGTTACTAACAGGTCAGTTTGTTTTTAAATAGCATTATGGTTTTACTTAGGTGAGCAAAATACAGGGTGTCTAGTAACTCTACCGAAAAACTTGAAGGTGTTCCGTTAGAGATTTAGGAAATTCAGGAGTGGTAAATCTGAAACGGCTGGGCCGACTTTTAAAAACCATGTGGCGTTGGGAAACAATTAAGAGGCTTTTAAAACAAGGTGCTACCCCCATCCATTGGAAAAAAAGTTGCTAGTGCCCCTTTGGTAAGATATGATGAAAATAGGTATTCTAATCCTGTGATGCATCATGGGTAATGTGTCAAACATTCGCCCCACCACGAATGTATCAGACACGCTTGCCAAGCGAATGCATGCAAACTCCTTCAATAATAAAAATTATTTTTTAACAATAGATGAGTGTTTATTATTTTCACCCTTCTACAATAATGGTAAATAACAATAATCAAGTAAAAATTTTGACCTAATTGTTTCTTATTGGTTCTTCAATTTCTCCGGTTAAACAGATTTTTCCAAAGCGCAGTTTATCTTATACCTATGTTATATATAAAAGTACAAAAATATTGCATATTACGGTCCCTTGGCGTCGTCGTTTTTACATGCGTACCGATCACTTACGGTGTGTACTACGTCCGAATCGTCGTCAATGCCCTTTTCTTCTTATTATTTATTTTTAATTTTTACAGATAATGTAATGTTATTAAAACTTTTATTTAGTTTTGATATAATTCCTACCAAAAATAATATTTTTAGCTATTGTTCTCATGGGACAAGGGACAACTGACATAACTAATTACTATTATTTTATTAAGGGCATTAAATTTTTGTTAAATGTACTAAATTTTATTACTATAATAGGTTTGTTCGTGCAGCGTTGAAAACTGTTTGCAAACCATCAGGCTCATGTGCAGGAGATAAAATCCGTCGTATTTTGTCTCGTGCGCATGGTCTGATAGTTTGCAAACGGTTTCCAACTGCTGCAGAAACAAACCTAACAATAAAAATGAATTGTCGGTTTACACTTGACATTCTTTAAGCCGCGTCGAATAATTCGCCAAACATCCGTCCAAACTAAGCAACCTGTTTGCGCGCTCCTTTGACACCAAAAACTGACAAGCTCTGAATCACCGACGAATCATTCGCCAAGCTCCTTGAAACGACGCACAGTGCGTCGATATGTGACAAAAATGCCGAAATTAATATTTTTATAATAACTTAAAATGTTTTCTTATAGATAACCAGATAATAACAACACAACCTGTTTTCTTTTTTTTGCTTCGCCAATATAGCAATATTCGGCTTTATATGTGGTTCTTTTTATAATGCATAAAAGTGCCTTGCGATGTGATATTTTCTTCCAAAGGTTAACTACACTTAGTATAAGAAAATCTGTAACGTTTCTATTTTCAGAAAAAATATATTTTTATATGTAAGATTTTTGTTTATGGAATTTTATCTTTTTAAAATCTGTCTTGCAATAAGCTTAAAAGCAAACAAAGTTTAAGACTTGATATAGATTTTTAAAAATACATTGAATACCATATTTCTGTTTTTGGGGTCATTTTACTTGAGGACGAAGGAGCAAATATTTTTAAAATTTAAAAACCCAAGAAACAAAGAAAAAGTTTTAAAAATACTTAATTTGCCAAAATTTAGTAGTTTAGATGGTATTATTATTTAACTTAGTATTTGTTAATGTTGTTACATATAAAAGAAAGTTTTTATAGGATAAAACTTGTTAATCCTCAGTTTAATATATTAAGAATTGACTATTTAACAATATTCTTTGTTTAAAAATATGATAATCATGTGGATACTTAATGTGTACCACAACCCTCATATATTGTTAAAAAATAATTGTTATTACTGGAGGAGTTCGCATAAAAATACTTTATTTGCCGGTAGTGTGCCTGACACACTCGTGGTCATGATGCGTCACAGGATTAGAATATCTATTGTTATCATATCTTACCCTTTGGCACTAGAGCACGGGATATTCAAAACAAAAATGAGGAAAAAGACTTTAATTAGTGTATTCCTCTTCCGTTGTAGAACCGTTCTGAACCGTTCTCTGAACTGTCAATAGTGTCAAGAACGGTTCTTCAACATGAAAAAATGTCAAAAAATTGTAATAGGAACACTTATGGTGTCGTTCCGGGCGGTTCTGGAGCATGAAAGGAATACAGCAAATATTTGCACTCTCAGAGTTGGGTAGTATTCGAATACAGAGGCGGCGGAAGGCGTGGGCTATGTGGGCCACCGCCCACGGCGCAACGAGCAAGCAAAATGCAGGAGTAAGTTGTATTAAACGATTTTTGGGAAACTAACTTCTTATTACGAGTTCTATAGGCTGTTAAAACAAATTATTTAACTTTAAGAATACCCTGTATAGATGACAATGGCTAATTTTCCGTTCTCTTTTAGTTCAGTTAAGCCCATTTTTCAAGAATTAGGTCCATATGTGTTCGATGAAACCAAAGAAAAGGTAAACCTTACCTGGAACGAAAATAATAATACTGTGTCCTACTATAACCTTAAAAGTGGTGGTTTAATGAAAAAGAAGCAATGGAACATTAAATGATCCTGTTACGTCAGTTAATCCTGTTTCATTAGTAAGTTTTTTTAAGTTAACAGAAGCTTTTTACGTATTTTAGTAAACTTTTATTACAGTCTAATATTAACTATAATTGTTAGTACATTCAAGCAAAAGTGATATACACGTCGTACCAAGCTTTCAATATATTGAACACTAGCGGTCGCAATTAGACAAGGAAAGATCCATTTAAAATCCGCTGACTGCTCAAATGTGGAAAGTTAACAAAAATAGTATGTTTTAATTTGAAAATATGTATCGAGAAAACGTTAAAAACAAAATTATACCTACACTAAAAAGAAGTTTCTGTTGATTTTTGGATTGTAAGTGGCTACAATTTAAAAATACAACGTTAAAAACCTTAGTAAAAAAAACGTTTGGAGAACCCCCAAAACAATATTTTACGGGCTGTGTTTGACCTAAAGTCTTTGGGTCAGTAATAAAATGGACTTCATGATAAAAACACTTTTAAAATCTTTTTACTAGTTTAATCGATATACACATAAACAAATGTTGCTTTTCATTAGTCCGTTTTCTTAATTTTTATTTTAAATAATATTAATATTCCGTAACACCTTGTTTAAAAAAACGTGTCGTCCTTTTATACCTTTTATAAATAATCAAACTTAATTATGTAACAGCTGCGAATGAACTTTAGTTGTCAAATAGAGATTTATTGCAAAAATTATTTAAAAAGTGCCTGTACTCAAAACTTAGATCTATTGCACACACTGTTAATAATAAAAAAGGAAAAAACACACTTTTGTTTAAAAATCATGAAACGCGGTTGGTGGTTTTTCTTTTGTGTTTTATGGTTTACGCTTTTGATTAATACAATTACAGAAAAGCATTTAAAAAGCATGTTCCAAGTATTTTACCCTATCAAAATTTTACAATTATGTGATCGACTGCCGTTTGGTTACACAAACAGTTCCGAAGTTAAAATAAGACCAAAATAAGGCACGATTTAAAACCGGCATAAATAAAGCCAGGCAGTATCCTTATTAAGGAAGTCCTTATCCAACCATGCATCTGAGCAAGCTCAGATATCAAAATAAGGCCGGTTAGATTAGTGCCTGGCCTTGTTTCACTGTGTAATATTTCTCTGTCTTCAAGTGAACAGCACAACGGTCCAAATTATACTAACTTCCAAAGGTTTTCTTTCGCTATTTTATAGAAACGTAGGAAAACCTAGAATATTACATAACTGTCTGTCTGTAAATCATTTAAGGACGTTTCCAAAAAAATCACTTTTCTTAGGATTTTTTTAAACTTCGAATATACATACTTATATGTGTCCTCTATACATAGGATATTTTTATAGGCCTTGCGGGACTAAATTTTTGCATATTTGCATATTTAACATGTAAGTCCTATCCTGGCGGACGTTTTAGGGCACGTTTAATTAAATATCATTTTAACTTTTCTTAGAATTTTAACCAAAAACTAAGAATCAATAATTGAGGGTATAACAAACGCTTCTCATTAAAAACATATGAGCGGTACTCGTATACGAGGTATCTCAAAAAATGTAAATTTTGCTCAGGAGAAAAGTACTATTATTTTTTTATAATATCGAAAATTTTGATACAAAGAAAAACTGTTTTTAAATTAAAAATAGCGTTTAAATATTCAAACTTGTTTATTTAACTTTTCTCGAAAATTTTTGAGGTTAGGGTAAAACTAGTTATTACATAAGTTGTAGGTTTTTTTAATGTCGACAACTTTTACAATAAACCTTTTTTTTAAAGGAGGTATTTTTAGCTTAAAATTGCAAAAAAAATGTCCATTAGTTTGCTACAAGGCAATTTCTTTTTAAAAGTCATTATTGTAAATTATTTAAAAGTAAATATATAATCTGACAAACTTTTCAAAACAAATATGTTTTTAACGATATTAGGAAAAAAAAATTATAACTAACTGATTTGTCGACGCCTCTAGAGGGAACGTCCTTAAGTACAAGATGTTATAAAAGTTCCAATTGAATAACTCATCCGTTTTCGGAAACCTTTGTAAATGTTGAAAGAACTTAAAAAAACTTAAGTAAATTATCAAAAAAATTTAAATAATCCTAATTTTCTACAATTCTATAAAGTAAATACTTGTTTCTATAGTTCGTAGCAATATTTCTCGTATAAATTAATTTTGATGTTCTCGCTGAGTCACAATACACCTACACTTAAATTTAAACAATTAAATTTTAAATTTCGCTGTGGAATTTTATCATGACATCGCCACCTTTTTTTGTTTTTTTAGTTAAAGTTAAGATTAAAACTGTATTTTTTCACACTATTACAAAAATAATTTTCCACATTGCTTTTTAACCGACTTCAAAAGAAGACGGTTATCAATTCGCCATGTATTGTTTTCTTTTTGCCGTACACGTTGTTCGTGCGACAAAGCTGTACTAGCGCCACCTAATTGGTGTAACGTTGAACAAATATTATTATAATACAAGGGCAGTTTACAAATTGCTATTACATGCTTTAACAAAATTTACTCATTTTACCGAACTGAAAAAAGACTACAGTTAAAGGTAGGCGCACATACGTCAGCATCGGACGGACGGTACGGATCGGAAAAATATTTTTAGTGAAATTAAATGAAGCAGTGCACCTATTTGCGGGCGGTTGGCATTGGATTTTAAAAAATCCCGCGGGAATATAGCAACTTTAATTAAAATCTGGCCATTACCGTTTAAATGTGCGATACAGGCCAGAAATTGCGTTATTTGACAATAATTTAAGCCGATTCCTACCAGAGGGTTTTAACCGAGTGGTTTTATACCACGGCTGAAAAGGCGCTAACTATTAATATTTACCTATGGTTTACCCATAACTTGCATGTGCGTGTGTGTGTGTTTAATTTCACTAAAACTTTTTTCCGATCCGTACCGTCCGTCCGATGTCGACGTATGTGCGCTTACCTTAAAAGTCCAGTGACGTGTAATTTGATTGATTGACATTGGAGAGGTCATGGTTAGTTCTGGTTAGTGAAATATTTCTTTTTTTAGTTAGTTTTATTAAGAAATTAAAAAATATATATATTTAAAAACCAGAATTAACCATGATTTTCCAGCAAAAATATACTTAAAAGCGAAAAATGACCAATTAAATAAAAAAATCGACTTTAAAATAATAAATAAAACTCACTAAGAACTTAAAAATAATAAATAAAAAAATCGGGTGTCTGCAAAGTCGATTTACTGACGATAGTTGAACGTGGCAACGTCACAAGAAAATACTGATGAAATGGTTGCTATAAACGATTGACAACATGACACCACATTCACTTTTCACTGCACTTCATACTTGACAAAAACATGTAAATGTATTATTGTATAGCAGCTGTCCACGCAGGCCGCTCACACAAGTAGGAGAGAAAGAGATATCGAACGCTGCCAAACGCGGAGGCCGATTGTGCCTCTTTGTCACTCGTTCCGCGCTCTCGCTTGCACTTTATGCCTTAAATGGAACGTCTCAGAGTGAGGTAAGAGCAAAGATTATTAATAGTTTAAGTAAGAGGTCCCGCCGCATTAATCATGTTTTTGGTGCGTGCAGCCGGCTCTATCGAATTATAAGACGTTGTCATGTCAAAAAAATAAAGTCGGGTAAAAACATATGAGCTAAACTACCAAATAATAATAACAAAATAAGCAAGAGCTTTTATACTTTAATATACCCGACTACATTTTTTTAAATTTCTTATGTTCTACTGGTAAGTGAGTTTTATTTATTTTTGAGTCGGTTTAATTTAAAAAAAGTATTTATTAGTTTTTTCTTTAAATAACTGAATATCCTTTTAGTCCAGTGTCGTCACAGCAAAAGACTGGAACTTTATCGTTAAAAGGGACTCAACACCGTTCTTACGTCTGTATCAGCTGGCAAATCCAGTATTTATGGTACACATTCCGTTGGAGAAGTATTATTTGATGGTAAGTATCACCATAGGGTTCTATTGATTTTGTTAGACCAGAACGTATTTTGTAAAAAACGCAATAGTTCCTGGATGTACGAGAAGGTAACTATGTTTCTTCAAAAGGGTGTACCTAATACGAATCGAGATACGATATCTCTCTCTCTCTCTCTCTATCTATCTCAGTTAAAAATTTTCGAAACATTGTTAAATAAATAAAAATTTTATGTGAATTTTAATTACCAGTTGTAGAGAAAAGTTGTAAAGAAAAGAAGAATTTAATTTATTTTTTAACTAAAAGCTGAGACATACAGGGTATCTCTAAAAAAGGTCTGTACAAAATGCTACCGCAAATTCCTTGGATTAAAAACAACTATCTAACACAATTTATCTTACTCGAAAATATAATCGTTGGCGAGATACGGGGTATCAAAGTTTCCATTTAATTTTACTTAAGTATTTTTAAATATTTGGTTTATTATTTAAAATTTCTTGACAAAATTCGGTATTAACGTGTTCTCCAGACTGGGGAATCGACTTTGCTCATGCTTTTGTTGTAACATGTAGGTGAGCCACCTGAAATTTTTTACTTGTTTAATATGCCATAACTTTGTTGTCCCTTTGTATATTATAGCTCTGTGTAAGGTGTTCTATTCTCTCATATTTTCTGAACAAAACAGGTATACTTTAGTGGAAAAGATGATCGTTTACGAGATACAGGATGTGATTAAGAAAATAAAATGGAAACTTTGACACCCTGTATCCACGCATACGATCAATTTTTCGACTAAGGTAAATTGCAAGAGATCGTTTTATTTTGGCTCAAAGAATTAAACAATAGCATTTTGTACAAACCTTTTAGAGACTGCTGGGTTGCTTAGATAAACCATTAAAGAGTGAAATGGAACATTTTGGTATAAAATAAAACCTTCAATTTAAAATATTTAAAAACGGTGGCTCGTGGGGATAGTTACCTTTTTTGTGCATAAAGTATAAGATATGGAATTTTTACAGGAGCTATAAAATACCGAGAAAAAAATGACAATTTAAGCATAGGCAAAGAACCGCAGGTGGCTTCCTGCATGTTACATGTTACAACAGAAACGTTAGCAAGTTTCGATTTCTTACCCTAAAAAATCTCTTAAGACTGAGCTTCGTAGAAAAAACTAATTTGAAAAATAATATATTATAAAATAACTAAAATAAAATGGAAACTCTAACACCTTGTATCTTGTTAACGATAAACTTTTTGACAAAGGTAACTTGTGTCTAATCGTTTTGGAGTTGGAGTTTGTAGTAGCGTTTTGTACAGACCTTTTAGTGACAGATTGTATTCTAGATGGAATGGGCCTTAAGAGACACATTATGATAAAGAACGTTTTTATTTTGGAATTTGCGAAAAAGTTTGTTCCAGCGCTTCCTTAATTAGTATTTCTTCGTTAATTTAAACAAATTTTATTTATACCTTATCTAGTTAAATTTTGTTAAAATAAGATACATTTTTGAAATAAATATTAAAATATAAAAATAGGATTTACGTTGAAATTAGGAGTATAGAGTTTGAATTTTAGATGATAATCAAATAACTACTTACGTCTATTTGTTATTTATAACCGGAAGCATACACTACGGATGTTGACATAATTTTTATTAAATTATAGTAATTTAAAAAAAAATAAATACATACTTTGTGTTTGGAATCATAATTTTAGTACCATTTGTTGCAATCGTATTTTTTAAAAAGGTCATGAAAATCATCCTAAACGCTAAAATTTTGTATTCTTAAGGTAAAAAGATTTTTGTGCTGCTTAAATAAAGCTTCTTGTTGTATACATGTATACAACTTACAAAATTATGAGGGCGTTTTATAATTGCGAAAAAAAATTAAGGGCCTATTCATAGGATACTTTTATGAAAAAAAAGTTTATATTAACATGGGTCAGCAACATTTATTTTGGAAAAATTTTTTAGACTACATTAACGTTATTCAATAATTTGTTGTTATTATCACCTTATTGTTAATAAAAAATTATAATACCTTAATTTTAAAAGAAAAAAATCCCCTTTCTTATCAGTGAAGTGAATTATTTTTGCTAAAAGGGTCCTTACTGTTGGTAATAGCCCTGCCAAATTTCATCAAAAACAATTAATAGAAGAGACTATATAGATAGATAATAGAAGATACTATATAGGTAGATACTAATAAACCTATTTTTTAAAAAGTTTAACACCCTGTATCTTGAAAACAGTGCATTTTCAGACTTCTGTTTCTATTAACTTTTTTATAGAATTACCTTATACTTAAATAAGTCTTTAAATTGTTTGATCGCAATTAGAAAACACCCTGTATACAATCGTTATTGTAGTTTATTCAAAAGCAATTAATAATAAGTTTTTGTATCTTGAAAACTGCATTTTCAGACCTTCGTTTCTATAAACTTTTTTATAGAATTACCTTATAAATAAGTCCTTAAATTGTTTGACCGCAATTAGAAAAAATCCTGTATACAATCATTATTGTGGTTTATTCAAAAGCAATTAATGATTTTTTTTTATTATTTTTAAGGTTACGAAGATCCTGTACTTACCATGGCTCAGACTATGCCGACATTCGAAGGAGTAACAATACCCAAATTTGATAAATTTGGATGGTTTTATACGGTAATATATACTACAGTGTGGACCAAATTAAACTTGCACACTTTTTAACTAATAATAACTTTTATCTGTTGCGCCCATCTTTTTAATTTTTGTGGGGCTAATAGGTACCTAGATATGTTTTCTTTAGGTTTGCCAATTTTGGTTAAATAGATTTAAACAGGATTGGACTTACGGGACTTTTTCAAAATGATGCAATAAACTTCGTTACAAAAAAAATCTACAATAAGGCTCATCCGTTTATTTTTAATTAATTTATTGGTAAATTTGATCAGCATTCAACTTAGTAACCATGGTCACTTCACTTTTTTATTTTCAAAAGGCACTAAAAATAAAAAAAACTTTCTTGAAATCCACAGAAAGGCATGCTTTATGGGGAGCATTATTTATTAGAAATAAATATAATTCTAATTGTTGACAGATTCGCTTTTACTGAATCATTCCCTATATTGTAGATACATCAGATTTCTTTTGCAACGAGGTTAAGAGCAGTATTTTTGAGAAAGTCCCGTAAGTCCAGTCCTGTTTAAATCTATTTGATCAAAATTTGCAAACCTAGAGAAAACATATCTACATATTAGCACCCCAAAAATGAAAAGATAGGCGCAACAGATAAAAAGTGATTATTAGTTAAAAAGTGTGCAAGTTTAATTTGGCCCATACTGTATATAAAATAATGACTAAATACAAAAACAAATACCTTGTTGCAGGGTAGCAGAAATGAACTAACACTTGTATTTTTAAATTATCATATTTTTTAATAAAACAGTTTTGAAGCTTATACCGGATGGCGTATCGCCCAACTGGCCATAGGAAATCCCATGTAAGTTTTGTTTCGTTTTTTTCTAATAAGTCAAATAAATGTTATTTATGAAAAATATTTGTAAAATTGTTGCATGCCTGATACTACCCGTAATTAATTCAACAACCTTGAATATCCAACAGAATGTCTGAGAGAATGAAACTTCAATTCAAAAATTGACAAGACATTTTATTCATTACTGGTGGATTCATTACGGTAGGCAACGATTTTTCAAATAGTTTTTTCTTAAATAATATTTAGTTGACTTATTAGAAAGCATCGAAATTTAGCAGGTAATCTTATCCTAACAACGTCTTCAAAACAGTCTAAACGTATGATTCCGAGCATCGCGACAGACTGCTAACCGCGGACACAAGCGCCAAAACGTTATAGTTAGTGGTATCCATCCTTTCGAGACATAATCAGTGAACAAACCGATAGAAGTGAAACTAATAACACTTTTTGAAACTTTTGTGGTTAACTTCATTTTAAATGCTCATTAATATATAGTACAATCATTATATGGTTGTACATTATTCCCCCAGAACATTACTGTTCCCGTTGATAGGGAACGACTTTACGAGGATAGTTGAGTCTTGACTCACGCCCTGGCTCCCTCCATACCCTTTGACGATGGTCATCACTGATCAGACCGAATCTTATTTCGTCAGAGAAACGGACTCTTTCCCACTGGGCTAAAAGCCATTCCCTATGGTTTCTCGCCCACTGGTGGCGGGCAGCACGTTGTCGAGGAAATAAAAGAAGTACCCTTAAAATCTTCTGGTCCGTAAATTTGCGCTGTGAAGAATTCTGCGAATGGTATTGGTGGAAATTACGCGGTTGAACGTACCTTGGAAGTGATCTCTAATGGCTGGGGCCGTTGCGTTTCGATTTCGGCGGGTAAATTGGATAACATATCTGTCCTCCCTTTCGGTAAAAACACGTTGCCGTCCACTAAGAGGCAATCTTTCCACCTTTCCAGTTTCTTGATACCGATTGATGATTTGACTCACAAAAGATCTTGGAATTTATAAACTGGCTGAAATTTGGTCATAGGAAAATCCAGAATCATGCAGAGCAATTATTCTTGCTCTGTTATAAACAGAAATTTCATGTCCTGGCATTTTCAGTTAAAACCAATGTAAACTTTGCGTATTTAAAAATGCAAATACACTAAATAAACGTAACTAAACAATTTTAAATCTTCGCAAAAACCACAAAAACTCTTATCTCCAAAGAAGTATATGATCATATATATATATATAGATATATATATATATACATGCCTCTATCACTACGGCATCTGATGGTATGCCCTCGCCATACATAACGGCGTCAAAATATTTAAGTCGTCGATATCATACCGCAATTTTCGACGCCGTTGTGTATGGCGAGGTCCTGTATAATGGCGTCATTACACAGGACCTCGCCATACACAACGGCGTCGGAAAATTTGCGGCGTATGGATATACGACGACTTAAATATTTTGATGCCCTTGTGTATGGCGAGGGCATACCATGCATATTGTAAAAAATACCAAAAATATTTTTTTACTGTAGTTCTCTAACTTTATATTTTAACATAAAATTTAATTCTCTACAACATTTACTTATACAATTTTATCCTATTTTTAAAAATTAGGGTACTTTTCTCCTGGTCATTTTTCCTATTTTTAGTTATAACTCAACCTGTATATTACCAATCGGACTAAAAATTTTGTATTTATCAGTTTTATAGATATATATATTTTTATATAAATAAAAATGCATATTTAAAAGTAATTTTTAATTCTAAACATCTTTTCTTTATAACAATTTGCGATATTAGCAAAAATACAGGTACTTTACTCTCGTACCTCGTACATAACTGAAACAATTTGATATCTAATGATTGCATTTTAAGTTTTGGACCATGCAGAACTTTTTATAAGGAATAACTTTTTTCGTAAAATTAATATCAAAAAGTTTCCCATAATATGCCGCCAACTTACGTAGACACACTGTAAATATTATATTATATATAATATTTATTTTGGCATCTGTCACGTAATCAAATGATGATGATTAGTTGCAAGTGCAACTTAAACTAATGGAAGTGGAACTGATAATTTTTCAAAAGATCACCACTAGTTATTTCGCTTTTGCTTTGGGGACTAACGGTGGGTTGCTGGTATGTAAATGGCTCTGACGCTTGCGTCGTCAGTTAGCACTCTGCCACGATACTCGGACTAATACCTTAATGTAATTTTATTGTAAAATTAATGAGGGAGCCAATATTTGAAAGAATTACAACTTGCATAGGATTTTCTATCTCCAATCTAGCAATACACCACCCGGTATATAATGGTATTTGAGGAATTAATAAGAAAACCTACGTTTTTCATAGGATCCAAGCAAAATAATTTAAAAAAGAAATTGTCTTTTAGCGTAACAATTCAGAATCCTATGAAGGTCAATTCAACATGGACATGGGAATCACCGGACAACTAGGTGAGCTGTACTCCTGGAAATACATGCAGTACACTTCCTATTATCCCGAACAATGTGGAAAAGTTCAAGGTTCAGCAGGAGAGTTTTTCCCCAGTAACTTAAGAAAAGACAGTTTAGTTAGGTTTTTTTCTGCTGATTTATGTCGATTTGTTGTGTTGGAGTTCGAAAAGGAAGTTGTTATCAGTGGAGTTTTGGGATACAAATTCGTAGCAGGAGATCGGTTTTTGGATAATGGTAATCAACTTTTAATTTTAATGTATGATATTTTTTTAACAGATTTCATGTGCTACAGTATTTTAAATAGCTTAAATATACAGGGTGTTTTCTAATTTTGGGAGCAAAATTTAAGGGCGTATTCCTAACCCAATTTTAGAAAAAAATAGTTTATAGTAAAATAGATCCGAAAATGCTTTGTTCCTAGAAGGGCGTATTCCTAACCCAATTTTAGAAAAAAAAATAGTTTATAGTAAAATAGATCCGAAAATGCTTTGTTCCTAGTTGGTTCTGGTTAGTTATTATATCTTTAATAGGCCTTATACGATTTTTCTAAAAGTTTTCTGTGGTATTTCTTGCAAAAGCAGGTTAATTTAGACCCTAACCTAAGTTTTATTGGTGAGAACAATAACAAACGTAGGACGTATCTTAGCTAATATTAACAAAAAAATGTACACTGACTTTTCTTGCAACTTATATATTTTAACAAGAGAAACATCTTAAAATGCAACTTTTTATTTCATTATTTTTACCTAGCTTGCTTAGTTTCCCAGAAAAAAATAATATTTGCTAAATTGCATATTCCTGGACCTTACACGAAACATTTACTTTTTTTTATTAATTTTATAAACACAATAAAAAAAAGAACCTGTAAAGGGAGGTAAAAAAAAATAAAAATAAGTAAGAATTTTTTAAAGGTAAATAAACAGCACCTTTTTAAAGGTTTTCATTGGTCCTTTATAGAGTAAGAACCCATGAGCGACAGATCATCGTTATTTTGTCAAAGCAAAAAATTTGTCAGAACATGCTCCCAACATAGGTAGAGGCGATGGGAGACTATGAAGTTTGACTCCTAGTGGCTTTTGCAGGAACCATGTACCAAAGATTTCGTCATTTGCTAAATTTAATATATGTTACTTGAGAACTTATTACAAGATATTTTCTTAGTCGCCAAATAGTTCTGACAGTTACAACCCCTTTTTGCAGATAAACATTATGGGGTGGCCCAATGGTCCGAGGAAGTCCAATATTTCTGCTATTTAACAAGATATGACAAAAAGTCTTACATAAGAGTTATAGGGTTTTCAAACAGACATATTCTAAAAATATTTTTAATATATACAGAGTGTCTCAGAAAAACATTAAAAAAAGTAACCTCCTAGCAATAACTGCGCCCCTGTACAAGGTACCATAATAAACCTAAGATAAAAAGTGGTAATTCGAATCTCTCTTTTATTGACAGTACCAGTTATTATACAAGATGTCTTAAAAACAACATTTTTATTGTCAAAAGGGTTTTTTTAAATGGAACACCCTGTATATTTAAACAAATTTTGACTCTGTATTAACTTTTTCTTCAAAAATGTTTAACACACTATACGTCAATAATTGCTGGTTTTTGAGATATAAACAGTAGGCTGATATACTCATTTACGATTAGAAGTGAAAAGACAAAAATAATATTTTGATCCTAATTATATTTAAATGATTCTGTCACTATCAGAGTGACAAATAATATAAAAAAATGTAATTAATTACCCCCTATTGTAAGAACTACTAATAGGTAACTCAGCTATTTAGTTTTTAGATACATATTAAGTTACTTAACCAAAAAACCAGCCATTATTGACGTATTACTGTCGTTTTAGTGCAATTATGTAAAAATGTGTCTAAAATAAGCTAATTTGCTTATATACCTAATAGTGATCCTTTCAATAGAAGGTAAACAATTACATGGTATTATATTGTTGGCCACTGTGACAGAATTTTTAATGATTATATCAGCATACTGCTGATATCCCAAAAACCAGCAATAATTGACGTATAGTAAGTTAAATATTTTTAATGTAGAATTTATTACAGAACCAGAATTTGATAAAATATACAGAGTGTTTCATTATAAAAACGTACTTACCAATAAAAATTATGTTTTTAAGACACATTGTATAATAACTAATACTGTCTGTAAAAGAGTGTGTCCAAATAAACATTTTTTATTTTAAGTTTATTTTTGTATTTTGTACAGAAACAAAGTTATTTCGTGTATAAATAGAGTTAGAACACCCTGTATATAAAATTTAGGTTTTACAAAAAAACGAAATTTGTGTTTTAATTCATTAAGCTTTGGTACGTGTAACTGCCACTATAAGCCAAACTTCATAGTCTACTATCGCTTCTACCTATGTTGAGAGCACGCTCTGACACACTTTAAGCTTTTACAAAATAACGAATGTGTGACGCACACGGGCTCTCGGACTATTAGATAACCTGCTAAAAAATAGGAAAGGTATTAAAATTTAAAATAATGACAAAAAAATCTGTGTAGGTAAAGAGCCCTCTAGCGACACACAATTAATGTAAATTATTACTAAAATAATGCAGCGCAATAGAGTTAGTCTTTGCTCCAAATATGAGTCATATAGGTTTTTGACTGGAAAACAGAAAAAAACAAGCCTTTAAAAATTAAACTTTGAGAGGTTGTAAATTGAAATTCAATGAGATTAAATCGCCGCCTTAACTTTTATCATTGATTTTTGAATAACTCTGTATTAATTTAACCAAATTATTATTTTTATTTACTAGGAACAAAAATTACAGAAAACAGATGTTTTTGTATTGGAGACTGTCAGCCCTATGGGGCCTTGGATATATCAGCTTGTAGATATGGATCACCGGCCTATGTCTCTCTACCTCATTTCCATAAAGCCGATCCATATTATACTAGTTTAATTGAGGGTGTCAAGTCCAATAATAACTCTCATGATTTCTACATGATTTTTGAACCGGTAAGTAACAAAAAACTAAGGTTCTAAATCCACTTTGGTAAAAGAAACCAATATCTGTAATAAATACATTTTTTTTTTATTATTTGACCATTCATTGGACGTTTTATATGAAAACTTTATATTATAAATATTTGCAGATAAACTTACGTGTGAAAACCGCAATTCGCCATCTTGCGTCGTTTATTTGCTACAGCGGGTTTTTTAATTTCTTGTGTTTTTTTTAATTCTGCATTTTTTTATTATTAAATATTTTAGAATTCTTACAGTATTTTCTTATACATATTGCCAATATGCTTCCTGTTTTTTCCATGACGAATTTTTAATTTATTAATTTAAGTTTGAAAATTTTAAATGGGACCGCGTTAATTTTTAGTTTTATAATGGTTAAAATTAGCTTTTTAAAAATAAATCTTGTATTTCCTTTTACATTGTTTGTAAATTATTTTACATTTTATGTTATTAACTATTGATATTGGGTAAAATGTAGGTCATAAAAATGGTAAATCTTTTTCTTCAAACAATCAAAGTTTCATATGGGGACCGATGTATTTTGAAATATGAAAATTTGTTGAAACAAAAATGACATTTTGTACAATTGTAAAAATGCTTTTTTAAAGTAATAACGTCGTTAATAAAGTCATTTTTAGTACACTAAAAGAAGTGGTAAAACGGTAACTTTTTTAACAGTTTAATACTTTTTTCTACTTTAAATTATTGTTTTGTTTTAATCTAAAGTTTATTGGCTGGTATACCTTTACGATAGAGTGAAACAAAAAAAGAATCGGTAATAGGTAAAAATATTTTTATTTAAAATCCGTCGAGGTAGGTCATCATTAGGACGACACTAAAAGTAAGTTGATAAATAGTTTTGTAAAATAATAATTAAAATAGTCCAGATAGCTACTTCCAGTCATTAACTTAACAAGTGTAAAATACAAAAACACATTCCACTAACAGTAAACAAAGAACATATTTACGTACATAGAAAATGAGAACAATGTTGTATTTTAAATATTGAAAAATGGTAAAATGAATTTCCAAAAGAAATCCAAAAAAGATATAATTATGTGCCTATTATATTATCTGCACAGGCCGTTGTACAAATAAATTAAAAACAATATTCAAGCCGAGGAACTGTGTCGTGGTTTGTTAACAAAATTTTGGAAAATTGGCTGAAATTTGTATGTCGAATTTACCTAAGTACTTAAACAATTGGGACTCAGCAGAGTATTTCTTGCGATTTCCAGGTCTTCAAAAAGATTAAGCCCTAAACCCTGGTGGTGGTGGATGTTGTGTAGTATCTTGCAGTTGTTGGGTTATTATATTTTATATTAAATCCAAAGGAAGGAGTAGATGGTCGATTAAGAGGGTCAAAAAGTAATATTCTTTACCTTTCTTGGGTTCCTGTTCAAACAAAAGTGTACACATTTTAAATTCTTGCAATGAGGAAGTTAAAGTAACTTTTAAAACAAATAATTCTCTCTCTTCTAATTTATTTAACAATAAAGTAAAAATCAACGTCATTAAAAAGAGCGGTGTTTATAAATTAAACTGTGATACATGTCAGGCTACTTATGTGGGTAGGACATGCAGACCATTGGAGGCTAGGATTAAAGAACAGTAAAAAATAAATATATATCCCATTAAAAAATTTTGAGCGCGTCAGATTAAGATAGGATAAGGTATATGTTACTGATCTTACAGTTTGAGATTGACGTTAAGTAAGCGGAGGGCTACAAAATTGTGAAAAAAAAACTTCATCTTGGCATTCTTGAGCGTGGCTATAGATATTTTTTTATTTTCAAGAAAATAATTCAAGGTGTAAGTGATTCCAGACTTTTTCCCCACTTACAAAAGGAGATGTTTTTCTTCTTAATTTAGGCGCTAATTCCAAGTTCTTTTTAATCATATTTTCTTTGTGAAGGACCACCAAAATTAAACAAAACGTAATTTGGAACCTTTTTTACTTGTAATTTAGGTCATCTTTTACAATATTTACATATTATAATAAAATATAATATTAGATTCACTACGACATGACTTCGACTGACTTTAAAAAAAAAAAAACTTAAACTTTCTTAAAAACTTAAAACTTTCCACAACATTTTATTGTAACTTAGGTTACGCTTTTAAAACAATAAAAACAATAGGTGACTGGATGATAACAGACTGTCAACTGCCAACTGCTATTTACCGCAGTGATAGGCAACTAAGCATACCGCTCGAAGTGGCTTCATTGCCGTTACATTATTTATTATTTTTAAAGGAGTAAAAAAATAGAAGTTTTAACTAAATATTCATGAAGCAGTAACACAAGGATAACAAAAATATAGAATCAGATACGATTCGACATATTTAAGAATCTATTGCTGGTAGTAGCATTTAGCAGTGCATGCCTTGTCGACACTCTGGGTTCGTATCCTGCACTGGGTAACATTTTCTATATTTTATTTCCTTGTCTATTAGGCAAAATTATGTTTTCAATATTTAATTAAATAAAATCGGGCTGCTACCCAAACAACTAAGGTATTTCACCGCTGATCATTGGTTTATGCAATTAACATGTAAAGGTATATAACAATTATAAATAAATTAACTATTAATTAATTAATTATTATTAATTGTAGCAGACCTATGCTGGCAGATGTTGTTCACTTGGGCATTTACTACATTGAAATCTGCCTAGAAAATATTGTTTCATTTAATTAACAGATGAGGGTATATTTTCTTAATGCCGGATCTTAGACTATAGGCTTTGCAAGCCAATAGGTCTCTATGACCCTCGAGTAATATCCATATTCCTCAATTAGCATCGTGGGCAGTGGCGACGCCAGGTGGGAGACAGAGGTGGCTCGGGCCAACCCTGAAAAATGGCTGGCCACTCCTGAAAAATTGATAGGTATTAGAAGTTGGAAATGACGAAACACAAAAAAACAATATTTAGAATTGTATAAATGAGGTTCTTTTTTGCTCTTAAAATTATTGCGGGACAGGAAACAACATGAAGGTTTTTATCGGTAAGGACCTTTTTTTGGTCTTCAAAAATTGCATACCTTAAAAAAATTTGCCCCCTTCCTAAAAATGTTCTGCCCCCCTAGCCACTCCTAAACCAAATAGCTGGCGTCGCCACTCATCGTGGGCTCCCCTACTATAATACGATCGTGAAAAATATAGTCTGCAACACATGCATAAAGTGTTTTTTTTAACATCGTATAGCTACACCCACCGCTCGTACTGTCAAACACCTATTTGTAAAGAAAAGTAACACTTTGCACTTGTTATAGAAATTACCATTATTTATTACACGATTTGTTACCAATAAATAACAGTTTCCGTATCACAATCAAATAATATGTCAGTACTATCATTTACGACAGTGAAACAGTTTCATCAAGACAAATAGCTGGAAAATATGGCTCAGTAATAGAGATATACAACAATATTCGTCAGACATATAAAGTAAATGTAGGTAATAAGATAGTATGAGTGCATTTTGCACAACATCCAGATCAAGTATCGTCAGGAAATTTAACCCGGTAAACGAAGTGGATGACCTTAATAAGGGTCAGTCATATGGAATGTCCTAAGGGAAAATGGGTCAACGACACAAAATAGCGTATGCAAGGTGTAGGTGTATGGATATCTAGATCAAATTGGTGCTATGTTAAGAAAATTAAAAAAGAACAGTGACAGTTTCTATTTAGGGCAATAAGGTCTCGCTCTCTTCACCCCTGTGATATAGGATTTTCTTGAACGTATTTTTATTATATGCTATGCTAAAAATATTAAGTCAAGTCATAAACAACTAATATTTATTAATTTTTATTTGTTTTTTTTAAATACTTTATTTTAATTTACAAATAAGTTAACATGTTTATCTCTTGTTTCTGTATATCCTATACTTATTACTAAGTGCATGTAGAACTTAATTTATTATTCTTTTTAGAAAACCGGATTACCTCTTGAAGTTTCTGCTAGGCTACAAGTTAATCTGCTTCTGCAACCTGTATCTGGAATGGGGTAAGTTAAACTGAAGGTTTTTAGCAACTTTTAAAGACTTTTTAATTGCTACATATCTAAATATCCCCCTAAAACTTTAAAAAAGCGCATATTGTTGCAGTCTTTCGGATTGAGACAAAAACGGTTTGAAGGAAAAAATGATATGTCAATAGTTAAAAAGCTCAACATAACCTTAAAGCAAAAAATGAAAGTTTGCAGCAACCACGAATGGTTTCCAAATGAAAAGATGAATGCCGTTATACAAATTAATTTAAGTTATAAATATTTTGGACGTTGTGAGTATTCGTTTAGAAGAAGGAAGAACTTTAAAATTATTGCTGTTTAAACAGTTGTTTCTTTTCCCACTTCAAACCAACATTTCACCAGATCTACGGTCAAGATAGTCGGTAAAACTGGTGGCCAAAAACTGGTAAAATTTGCAAGAAAACGCTATTTTTATACCATTCCGATTCCGAAATGGCAGCAATAAGACGCACTTAAACCTATGTTTATCGTCCTTTCTATATAACTACTTTTTGAAGATAATTAAAACAATTATTGTTAAAGAATAAATTATCACTACAAAGTAAAAAACAAATTTCCGCAGTCAGTTCCTATGTATGCTTAGATCTAAGTAATTTAAGAGGATGATTTATATTTATAATAACATTCAAAATCTTAACTAATATAACTATCTAAATATTTACCGTCATCGAAAAAAAAGTTTTTTGTAAAACAACAAGGTTGCATATTAACAAGTACTTAATAATCCCAAACATCGCTTCTTCATAAATATTTATTATATTGTAAAAAATAAAGGTACTTTCCTCTTATAGAAAATGTATGTGTTTTGAAATACTTACTAGTACAAACTAAAAAAATAATATCTGATAATTAAAATAACATTAAAAACATAACTTTTGTTGTTAAATTATTAATTAAAATGTTGTCCATATGGTGCGAACTTATTATTTTTACGAAAAATACAGCATACAGGAAAAAATATTAAAATTAGGGCACTCTATTAAAAACAAAATGTCAAATTAATATCTGATGATTTTGAAAGATTACAAAATATTTGGTTGTCAAGGAATTTTTTTACTTTTTATACAATTTTTACTTTAGTGCCTGAAATAAAGGACTAAATTAACCACTTTAGCCCCTGAAGTGCGAAAAAGTATTTATAAATACTTAGAATTCCTGCTAAGTAAAATATTTCTTTTCAGTGATTTTGCCAAAGTCCCAAGAGTTTTCATGCCCATTCTATGGTTCGAACAAGTCGTTAAAATTCCAGAAGATATTATTTTTTACGTCAGCATCCTCATCAACTTCGAAGTCATCTGCCTAGCTGCTGGTATAATTATAATCTTCTTTGCAGTACTATTAGAAGTGTGTTGTTGTTATAGACTGTGTTCTACCAGCATTATTAAAAAAGAATTGCCTGTGATAACTCGCGAAGAGGTGCCTTTAACTCATAGAAACGATAAAGTAATTTCGATCGATTTCAAAAAGCTATACCATAAGTTCAATTGACTAGTGCCCGTTTTAATAAGACGAGTTTGGTTATGTACGAATCTTCGGTTGCTGCGGTAGGGCCAGAGTTATTAGAAAGAGTTTCGAGAACATTATTACAGAACATCAAATTTAAGGTCGATTATCACTATACGTCTCGTTCACGTCACATATCCGTTACGTTTCCGTTTACGAAAAATACGTACTATACGTCATGTTTACCTCCCATACCCGTTCCGTACACCACGCGTTACGTCAATAGACGTCAAGTTTTCTCCCCGTCTATGATTATTTGTGTACACATTTTGTTCATGTTTGGTAATACATTTCCTTAAGCTGAAATAGAAAAATAAAAGCCTGTTTATTTTTTCTGGTTTGCAATAAAGTGTAAAGTATAGAAAATTTAATAATAGCAGCTATAATATAATATACTCCAAGACAAAAAAACCGAAAAGAAAATGTTAAAATTCAATCTTAAATAACTTTGTGGTTTTTTGACTGATTTAAATTACCTTTTAGTCCAGTGGTAGCATTTTTTATCAAGAATATTACTTAATATGGGAATTTCAAAAAGTTTTATACGATTTGGAGTTATAAAGGAAAAAGAGCACAATGTTGCACTTTGACCCAAAATTTCGAACACTCTGTGGAATAATTAATCGTCACAATTTTTTACCAGTGTATTGGATTTTAAAGCTCCATCTTTTTTAACATTTTTTTTTATTTATATCAATATCTTTTTTCTAAAAGAAAACACACATTTTTAAAAAATACAATGAAATTTGTGTGTACTTATACTTTTACACCTTTCGTAAATTTTTAATTTTTTATAATATAAATATACACAAATATTAATTTGTTAAGTTGATTTCGCAGTTTCCAAATTGGTAATCAGTTTTTTGTTATCTCTTAAGATATACAGGGTACGACAAAAAGTGTGATTGAAAAAAATAAACACCCTGTATATTATATCACCAATAAAAATATATTTTAAAGACCTTTAAAAAATACTACATTTTAATATACTTACTTTAATTGTTTTGGAAGTATTCCCCAATATGTTTGCATTATAGCGTATATAACGACCATCATTATTAAATTGCATTGTTTTCTTTAAAAATTTATATTTTCTTTAAGAATATGGATACTGATATAAATAAAAAGAAAATGTTAAGGAAAGATAGGGATTTAAAATTCAATACACTAGTAAAAATTATGATATAAACCTATTCTTAGGGTGCTCGAAAATTTTGGTCAAAACACCTAATCCTATAAAACTTTTTGCAATCCCTATAATAAATAATAATCTTGATGAAAGTAGCTACAACTGACCCAAAGATTAATTAAAATTGGTTAAAGAACTAAAAAGTTATTTAAGATTGAATTTTGTTTGTCCGGTTTTTTTTGACCAGAGATCTACTTTATACTTTGAATTATGCTAGATTGACTAAAACACGAAGTAACAATATTAATACTATCCATACAGCCGCCGACACGTCGCGTCGCGTCGCGCCGAAAAAGTATGTGAGAACTTGGTCGGAAACGGATCGTGGGCATATATACCGTTGGCATATACTATAGAACTTACCTGAATTATGTTATGCAAAAAAAACGTGACGAATATGGGAGGTGAACGGGGCGTATGGTGTAAATCGACCTTTTATCGGCAAGTTACATCAGAATAAAGATAAGATCGCATCTTTATACAATATAGTAAAATTTTTAAAGAGATTTCTTTTTTTTTTAATATATCAAAAATTTGTTTTGTGTGTGTCAGTATTTTGAAGCGTTGCAAATTATTTGCGTTAAAGCAACTTTGAAGAACCCTATGTTTAAGATCTACTAAATCAGTGGCGTAACAATTTCATTAAATGTAATTACGATAATTCGTTAAACAAAAACTTGGTTACTTTATTAATTTATTTATTATTATTAAGATTTATTTTATACAGTGTGTCTAAAAAGTCTGGAAATGCTCAAATATTTAAGAAAATTTTAAACCAAACTGGACGAAATTCGGTACTTCAGGGTAAAACCATTCTTTGAATTTAGTCTTAATATCGGCGATGTTGGCAGATTTTCAGTTTCGGAGAAATTAATTTAAAGTTTTTAAACTTAAAAGGGACATCTATTTTTTTTTTTTTAATATTTAATTATTGAATTTTCATCGTTTTGCTATACAATGATATGAAAATCCCATTTTTCTTTAAGTATTAATAGCAGAAAAAGATGCTTAATTTAGTAAAAATACTATGTGTAAAGAAATAATTAAAAAATCGAATATCTAATAATAAAATAAAAGAAATGGTATTTTGTTAAAATTTAAAAATTTTATATTGATTTCTGCAAAACTGAAACTCAGGCAATATTGCCGATATCAACACTGAATTCAGAGTATAGTTTTACACTGTAGTAGTACCAAACTACGTCCAATTTGGTTAAAAAAACTCTGTGGTATCTGAGCGTTTTCAGATTTTCTGGACACACTCTCAATATTTTAAAGAAGGGGCACCTCGCTAAGCGTCCCTAAATACACCCACCACTGATTTACTTATAAAACAGTCATTTGGTTTCTTAAATCTGGTGGGTTTTAGACTTATTTTGGAAAAGGCTTGTTATTATTTATTAATTCTAGACCAAAATTTGTTATAAGACTCCAATTAGTTTAGAAAAAATATATATTTATTTTAGTTTTTACTGTAGTTACAATGGATTTGCCAGTTTTATGGACCAATTAGGATAAAGTTATGGTGAAAACGTTGAAAACTTACTTATGTGTTTTGATTATCCAACTTATCATAAAACATTACAAAAAGATTTTATAACATTACTTATATATTTATAAAAGACATTTTAAATTATAGTTTTAAAAACATTTAAGCAACATTTTGTTTTTCTTACAAAGAACATGTACCCAATATTAAATTAAAATATTCTAAAAATTTGTTTATGTGGCATTTTGCGACCTTAAGGTAGGCGTCCACTAGCGACGAACGAACATACTGGGCGGACCGCTGGCGCCTTACCTGACTTGTACATAAGTCAGAGTGCTTCCATTAGAAGCGCGTTTCATTGGAAACAACGGCAGAGAATTTAAATGTTGAAAAAATTGGCTGTCCATTCGTTTGTCTCTAGTGGACGCCTACCTTTAGAAGAACAATTCAGTTTCTATCAAAAACAAGTTCTAACAAAACAGATTGGTTTCTGAAACCATTATACCTGCAAGGTTTTAAATGGATAGTAAAAAACATGTTTATATGGCCTTTTATTGCTATTCTATTCAAAGTATTTTACCAAAGTTGTTTTTAAAATATTGTACAAAATTTCTTAACAATGTTGCATAAATGTTATTTAAACATACCTGTAATGTTTTACTGTTTATTACTAAGCATATTTTTAATGGAATGCTAACAGTTCAAAGTGTAATTTTTGCAAAGACCTGCCATTTTTACTACAGGGTGTTATATTAGTATCGATCCAGAGTTTGTGGCACTATTAGCAATAATAACTACCTACAAAAATAATATTGTGTTGACTTAAACCTCTCTTGTAATTTTAAAACTTGTGTAAAAATACCTATTAACTTTAATTTGCAAATCCATAAAATTTGGCTTACCCAAAAATCTTACAGCACTTCCTATTAATTTTTTTATTTAAAAAATGTTTTAAGATTAGTACCTTTTTGTTGTATATTTTCTTTTTTATACAAAATTTTATATGATTTTATTTAAGAAATTCCTATATTTTTTTATACAATACCAATAAACATTTTTTTATATAAAGAATTGTTTTTTTTGTGTAAATATGTAGTTGGTACAACTGAAAATATTTCGGCTTAAAAAATCATATTTAGATATGCAACATTTAATTTTAAAAATAATTTAAAATATTTTAATAACTTTTAAATTCATCTAGCTTTCAAAATATAACATTTTGTATACAGGCTGTTACAAAATGTAAAAAAAAATAAAGCAGATTCAACCATAAAAAGTATTAAAAAAGTTTACATAAACATGGGTCCACAAATTCTACGTTTTTGAGATACAGGGGTTGTGCTTGTGTTTTTTTAAATCTTAAATGTACTTTTACCCGATTTTGTTTTAATTTGGCAATGTTATTTATGTTATAAGGGGAGTAATTTATTACTTACCTAATTTTATTTAATAAGTCTAGTGGCGTCTTGACCGGCAACTGAAGGAATATTTTTAACAAAAAAAACGTACGCCACTGACTGTGTAAATGCATGAAAAACTTTTGTGCTTTTCTTTTAGATTAAGCGAATAAAAATATAGCTTCTGTCTCTTTTTTTTGTATTCAGTTTAGTTTAAGAGAAAAAAATCCACCTAAAGGGGCGGGGGGTGAGGTTAATTCGTGCTTAAAAAGGTACATTTTATGATTATTTTTTAACGACACAGTCAATATTTATTGATAAAATAGAATATTAGAAGAATATTGTGTAAAATTCTTATTAAAAATCTTTAAAAAATGCGGCTATTATGCGAAACGTCTCGAATCGACGTATATCAGTCTGAAACAGAATGACTTATTCCGTGTTACTATTATATTACTTAGGCAGTGAGCTAGTTCTATAAAATAAGTGGTAGCGCGGCAACTAGCAAACAGTGTCTAAGTCATGATACAACAAAATTAAGAAGAACAAAGAAGTATATATTTTGATGAAGACACTCTGGTAGCATGAAGATCTTGCAGAACAATACTTAGTTAGTACATGTTAGCTTATTCCAAGTTGCACTTACCTAGTTTCTCTGTTGCTAACTGGTACTGCTTCTTTTAACGTTTTACCATACAATTCACACAAAAGCTGTCTTTTCAAGGTTAGTAATAGGAAATGAATGTTAAATTAAAAGAAATGTTTAAACAAAATTAACTTGAATTTTAATATAAGAAAAGTAACTAAAAAATGTATAAAAATATGGTAAATGATATGAAAAAAATAAAGTAATAGTAAAAAAAATTTAAAAAAGTTAGACTTAACCGAAATCAAAGAAAGACATAGTGAGACTTTTATTTAACTTTTTAACAAAACTTACTCTAATGTAAACTATAGACAGACTTAAAACTATAGAAAAATAGACTTTTAACTAATAAACATTATAAACAGACTTTCAAATAACGAACATTATAGACAGACTTTCAACTAACGAACATTATAGATAGACTTTCAACTAACGAACATTATAGACAGACTTTCAACTAACGAAACATTATAGACAGACTTTTAACTTACGAGCGTCATAGACAGACTGACTTTTCAATTTTATAAAACTTCCTATTGTGACTTTTGGACAAGGGCTGTCTTTCAAAAGCCACCCCCAATATTATCATAAAAGTACTTAAAATTCTCAAAGGTTCCAATAAAATATTGAACCCACTGTAACATAAAAACACAAGACCAATTAGGGTTTGTATTACGGTCTAGGCAACATCCCTTTAATAAACATTAGCTCAATTCTATTGGTTAGGGTGTTACCGACATAAAGGTAGTCTTTTCCATAGTTTAAGTTTAAAGTTCTAGATGGCGTTACCTTCCTGGTTTTAGAATAAAATAAGAATTTCCCTTTTAGTTTGCAATAAACAAAACTTTTAATAAAAGAACTAGTCAGTTCGACCTTAGTCTTCAATACTTATGATATCGACATAAAAATATAAACAAAAATGATCCTGGTCTTCGATTTTAAGGGAAAACATTGCTAGGTCTACGATTTGTAGTTACAGGTGTATTTAATGTTTCTAGTCTCTTTTCTATGCCTTTCTGCATTATAATTATTGTCCATGCCCTCAAAAAATATTTTTAAAAAAACAGTACATACATTTTATTAAAAACTCTTTTCTTTGTTTCCTTTTTTTGTGACAATCTGTTTTAAATCATAACATTCTTTATGGATAACATATGTGACTTCTCTAGTGTGGGAACCTTGTCTAGCTTCTAAAAGTTTTAAGTTTCAGACTATAAACATTTTAGGGTGTTTTATCTGAGGGTAATATATTTGTCATCTGGACGATAATATTTACAGAAAACCATAAATAGGCCCCTTCGTTTTGTATTTATTAAACCCATTAAAAATAATCTTTAATGTCTTAGGGAAACCGACTTACATATGCCATTGCCATAAATACTGAAAGACATTTATGGGATATTTCCAATTTGCTGGTACAAGTCATTGTTGATGACCACTCTTCAAGCTTGCACGAAATTAATGCTGGAGTGCCTCAGGATTCAGTACTAGCACAAACTTTGTTTCTTTTTCCATTAACGAACTTCTTTCTTCCACAACCAATCCTATTCATAGTTATGCTGACGATAGTACGCTTCACTCCAGTCTTCAGGTTCTTAAACCAATCTCTCAACCCGACTTGGAAAGCAAACGCAGGGCGATGCAGATATCTCTTTCACAGGATCTCAATTTGATATTGGATTGGGGCGCCAAAAATCTCGTTCAATTTAATGGATCTAAAACACAATCATGTTCCTTGTCGCGAAAAAATCATCAAACACTCGCCCTTTGCTTATGAGTGGCCAGGTTTTGCAGAGTGGGGGCACATTCAACCTTGTGGGCGTCACATTTGAGAATAACCTTAACTGGCACAAACACATTGTATCTATAGCCACCACGGCTTCAAAAATACTTGGATTTCTTTTCCGAGCCAAAAAGTATTTTTCTCCTTCCAATTTATACACTTTGCATGTGTCCCAAATTCGACCCTCTCTGGAATATCGTTCTCATGTATGGGGAATGGCATCCCCTGCAACCCTCAGCATTTTTAATGCCATTTAAAGAAGAGCTGTTCGTCTTATTAATGATCCTTTACTTACTCAAAGACTTCCGTCTCTTGCCCATCATCGAGCTGTGGGAGATCTATCGCTCTTTTATAGATACTTTTACGGCTTCTGCTCTGACGAATTATTCAGTATAGTCCCTCCTCTTGCAGCTCCCAACAGAGAAACTCGTAGTGCCGCACGTATGCATCCCTATACGGTCCAACTGGACAGGCCACGAACTTCCCATTTTGTTCGTTCTTTTATCCCTAGAGTTTCTAGACTGTGGAACCTACTACCAGCGGATGTCTTTTCTTCCCCCATATCTTCAAGTTTTTAAGTCTCGTGTTAACAAACTTCCTCTTACCTTGCTTAGGACACCCACGGTACGTTATTATTTAGGCTTTCAGCCTTCATGGATTGTCCAAAAAAATAAGTTTGTACGTTGTTTAATCGTTTTCCCCGTGGACGCTGGGAGGGTTTTTAAAAATTTTAATGTTTTTGGGAGCACTTTAAAGTAAAAACGCAATTTTTAAGAAAGATATCAGCCTATTTGTTTTTATTAAAATTAAAAATATTAAAAAATTTAAAAACTTTCCATCGTGACCTTGAAGATGATTTAAGGGGATAGTGGTAAAAATTATAAAGATGTCGATGCAATACTTTTAAAGTTATGTTGGTCACTGATTTTAAAAACGTAAGTTGTGGGAAAAGCGCTTTAGAGTTAGCTTCGTACATAAGAGTAATAGATACGATGGTTACTTAAACCTCCGTTTCTTCGTTAATTTTGCTAAGAATAATTTTAAATTTTTACACAGTATTCTTAAAAGTTCTTCACTTAGAAAATGTATTTTTAAAAATGTAAAAACAGTTTAAAACCCTTACTCCCCCATTTAGTAATTGCACATTTTCAGGCCATAAAAAAGCATTGCGGAAACTTTTTCTTTTAAAAACTAGGTTTTATAATTTTTTATTACTAATTATGTAACGACAACAATAAATACTTTTTTATAAAGTGTTTAGATCCAGGCTAACATTTTTTTACTAAAATAAGTATTTTCCAACTTAACAACATTCTCTTACACCCTGTATAGATGCCATGAGAATTTGCGCCAAGGAAGTTGTAGTAGGTAAACTAAGATCGGAAGTATAAGAAGTCCATAAACCCATGTCAGCCGATGACCTTATTTACTACCCATTGTTCTAGATGTGACATAAACCATTAAAGTTGTGTATTCCTTAAAAGAACTCAAAGCTCGGACTAAATCCCTAATAAAATATTTAAATAGGTAAAATTGTTTCATACCCTAAATCGGCTAATTTTTGTAAGATAAATTTATTGTTCGTTTGTAAATAATTTTAGTCATATTTTTATTTAACTACTTGTTAGCTGCAGTTGTTACAAAAACATAAATAAATTTCGTCTAAATTGAGTACGTCTCTGTAAAAACCCAACTGCTCAATGGTAAGAAATAAGATTATTGCTGGGTCTTTTAATATCGCTTTATGACCTTATATTATTGCTGGTTGGACTTAACACGATTAATTTTCATGACTGAAAAAACCAGTCCCGAATCTTCATCTTTTTGAAGTCGGGGCAAAAGTTGCCCTCGGCCGCTCGCCCTTCCCCTCCCCCACGGTTTTTTTTAGTAAAGCGAAGTCTACATTTTGCGTTCTTTACGTTTTTGGGGAAAAATTTTAAGTGTCTCTCCCTATGTATTAAACACAAAACTATCACAAATGTTAGGGGAAGAGCCAAAAAGAAAAAAAGGTCACCGCCTCTTACAGTCATATAGGGATGCGACATCGAAGCCAAATATCGATGTTGAACATCAATGGTAGCATCGAAAGCTGACTTTCGATAGGAAAGATATATTAAACAACTAACAACATTTTTTCTTAATGCCTTGAGCCTTTGATGTTATCATTGATGTTTGGCTTTGATGTCGCATCCCTCCAATCACATTGCTATCCCCTATAGTTCTCAAATTTCCACTGGTCACCGTTTACTTACACCCTGTACACGGCTACCATGCTTCAATTGCCTCCCTTTTAAGGTAGCACCAGGGGCAGACATGTCGACTTGCCCCCCACCCCTGATCCGAGCCTGAATAAAACAAATGTGCGGGATTAAAACTTCTGCGTAATGAAAAGCTTAAAAAAGCGTCATATTTCAAAGTTTAAAATATTGTTTACCAAAATCCTTATACTTTTGTTATCAAACGCACAAAGCATCAGCTAGGGTCACAGTGATAATTAAAGAGATGCTGCAAGAGAATTAATGACGGTATAAAGAAAATATATAGCATTATTATAAGGGTAGAGTATACCATTTTAGTACATTTTATATTATCTAGTTCAAAATTTTAGTTCACATGATCCGTTCAAGAAATAAAGGGAGGGGGCCGTCAAGAAATGCACTGTATAAAAGAAAACTGCAATTTTGCAATATGTCGTTTGGGAATTTACTATTTAGATGGTGCAAGTCTTTAAACCAGGCGTGTGGAACTTTTTACGAATATAAAATCAATATGAGAAAGTCGTTTTGTGCCAAAAAGTCATTTTTCGCGATTTGGCGCATGGATCCTTTTTTAATTATTATCATTTAGTTGTCCTTCCAAATGTAAGGTTTTATCAAAGAGTCCCCTACCACCAACATGTATGTTTAACGATGTCGTGAAAAATAACAATTAAACAGCTGATTTTTTTGTTGATTACATAATATTTATATATATAATTTAACACCCACATTGTCCTACAAATTGCGAGGTCCGTCATCCTGGTTTTTTGATATTTATCAAATCAACATATTTAATCTCTGCTACCCCTGTATGCTACCACCAACGAAAATTGTTGTGAGGAAAAAAAGTTGGTCGTCTCGCAAAATAAAGCTACTCACGTTAAATTAGCTTGTTGGTAATGACTTGAAAAAATGGTCCAGGGATCCCTAACTATTAGGAATAAAAGAACGATCAAAGTGAGAAATTAAGGGCCTGTCCAGTTGGATCGTATAGGCATACGTGCGGCACCACGAGTTTCTCTATTGGAAATTATGAGTGGAAGAATTGAACCGGATAATTTTTCAGAGCAGAAGCCATGGAAATACCTATAAAAAAGCAATAAATCCCTCACAGGCCGACGAGGGGCGAGAGAAGAAATGTTTTTGGTAAGTGAAGGATAATTAATGAGGTTGTAAAGATAGGTTCAACATTTAATAACCCGACACCCAAGGTACTGCAATTAGGCATAAGCCTTCGCAGGCTGTCACGAATTAACGATTTAAAAACATATATTTTATCAGGGGGAAACCATGCGCCTCCAAACTGTAAAGAATAAAGGGTTATTTTAACGGTTAATGTTTAGGATTTCCGATAACTTACCGCTAAAACACTCTAATAACATACAACAAAATCTTTCTATAAACTATGGCTAATATGAGTTCATTGTGTGCTTGTTAAGATTTTACAATTCATTCTTTATTCGGAGATAAATTGTTAAATTATTTTTACAATAATAATAACGGTTTGCAAAGTGTATCAGCTGATGTTAATGTGCTACCGGATAATATTGTAAATTTTTGCAATGTAAACAAATGCATTACAGAGATTTGCTACTACAGCAAGCAAACTAAGGTAAGAAGTATTTAATTAAATTCTCTTATTGATTTCTCCGAAACTGTAAAAGATACAAAGAGTTTTCGCATTTGTTTTTAACCAAATTAAACAAGTCGAATTTCGACAGGTTTTATAGCAGTTGAGTATAGCGAATTTACCATCGTGTAGAAAAAACAAATTAATAAAGCAATAAAAATAAATTAAAAAATCAAAAGGTCTTTTATTAAAAAAAATGACTTAGTTGTTCAGATACTGTATAGATTGAGTAGTCCTTGCTTGGGTATTCGCCACCACGACAAATGGATTCCGCAATGGGACCGCATCGGTCCTAGTTCCTAGGTATAGAGACTAAATATTCTCAGCTTTATTGACCCTTATAAATTTGCAGATTGCCTAAAATGAAATATTAAAAAAATAAATAAAAAATACAATCCATTGAGCTTTATTAGTACTTTAAATACTGCAGCGAAAGTTGACTGTCAAGGTCGGGCCACAGCTGAGCGCAACGAGCCCGTGGCCGTGCGTTTCCCTGGTGAAATGTAGGGGATGCGGTGCAAAAAGTTTTGTATTTAATCAAACTGCTGTAATATAAGTCAATTATACCACGCTTTAAATTACACCTGATCGTAAAATAAAACTTTATAAATAAGGTAACACAGTTTTAGGGATTTTGAGGTATACCGAGGCCTGCACCCTGCACCGTAGCACGGCCGTGTCTCGGATTTGACATGTACCGTTATAATCAAATGCCTTAGGATTAATATCACCGCTTCGTTCCCGACCACATACCCCCACCACATTTTAACAAGGTAACAAACATCACCGACCAAGGGTTGTACGTCACGCCGGCGTCTGCTGCTACGCATTTTTAACCGACTTCAAAAACAAGGAGGTTATCAATTCGTCCCGTATGTTTTGTGTATGTTACGCGTTTACTTCATCAATTGTGGAGCGATTTTAAAAATTCTTTTTATTTAAAAGAGTGCACTTTCGCGGTGGTCTCATAAAAACTAAGTCAGGATCGCAAAAGAGAAAGGTACTAGACCTATTGTTTTCTCTCCGCCGTACATTGTTCGTGCGACAAAGCTGTACTAGCGCCACCTATTGGTGCAACGTTAAACAAATATTACAATAATACGAGGGCAGTTTACAAATTGCTATTACATCCTTTAACAAAATTTACTCTTCTCAGCAAACTGAAAGAGAGACTACAGTAAAAAGCACAGGGACATGTAAATTGATTGATTGACATTGGGAGTGTCATGGTTAGATTATGGTTAGTTTTTTTTTATTCGTTTTATTAAGAAATTGAAAAAAAAAGATTTAAAAAACCAAGACTAACCATGGTCCTCCAATGTGACAATTTTGCTTGACCAGCTGTAACGTTTTAAACCAATCAAATATTTTTTAGTGTATAATTACCGACTTAATAGTAATAGTATTAAATTTGAAAGTCAAAAATAACCTAAAAATCGAAAAATAAAAACTTAAAAAAAAATAAAACTTCAAAAATAATAAATAAAAAAAAATTAGTCGGGTAATAATATTTTTTCCTGAATTAAAAAAAATGTATATTATGCTATTTTAATCTTTATTTAAAAAAGGGGTTTTTATTTCTTTTGCTGCAAAATGTAATGTTAATATCCATTTAAGGTAGGCAGAATCCGTCGTCTCACTATATGCATCATAAGAAATAATAAGTCTTTTCCGCTGGTATATTGTACATTACGGTACTTAAGACTTAAATGACTTGTATATTACCACATTAGGATATTAAATCTACTTTAGTCTCTTATCCCATTTTAGGTTAGTAAGTTTAAAGTTGTATAAAGTAAATAGTTCAAAATTTTGTGGAAAACAGTGCGGAGGCCAGTAGTTTAAACAATTAATAAATTAAATAATTAAGATACAGTGTAACTTATTAAGTGTACAAGAAATGTAAATTTGTAATTTGTCAGACAAGTTTATTCTTCATTAAAGCTAGTACGTGGTCCTAAACTAGATTAGCAAAAGTTAATTTTAATAAAATTCAAAGAAGATACAAAGTGAGTTTAAAAAAAATAATTAAAAGTGCTTAGGAAATAAGCCCTTATTTTAAAAAGTTGTATAAGCTAAATATGTATGTACAGGTGCTATTGGCCTAAAAAAAAGGCACTAGCTAAACGACCGCCGGCGGTTTTAAGTAATTATAAGAAGACAACCGCCGTACGCCGATATATATATATATATATATATATATATATATATTTTATAAAAAGTTGATTTTGTGTTTTCCCTCTCCACCCATAGAAAAAATTCAAAAGCAAATCCTCTACTTGTATTGTCCAAGCACGCAAAAGTGTTGCGTAAAAAAAATGGTACAGTTAAAAATTTTTAGTTCTTTGAAAACTATAGATAATTTTGCAAAATTGGAGTTTTTCCGATAAAATTTAATTAAATCCAGGAAAGAAAAATAGAGGATTCGCTATGAAACTTCAATTTTCTCTGAGGGGGTGGAAGGTACACCAAAATAAATATATGTCTGGACATGCTTCAATTATGATATACAGAGCTTTAAAGTTTTTAAAAATGTCGATATCTTTTAAATATATATATTCAAATAACTACTAAACTTTTTAACTTTTAAATTTCAATACATCAAAAGCCGAAAGCGTTTCGTTTTTAAGATATCCATTATCAAAGTTAAAAACGAACTATCTCCACTTCCACTATATTCCTCTTTCTTTTTGCACACAATTATTGATTTGAAGCTAAAGTGGCACACAATATTTGATTTTCACCTTTAAAACCTCTGTTTTCCACGTATTTTTCAAATTTTATCAAATAAATTGCAAAAGGTGAATGATTGAAATAAGCTTTCGAAATGAAATGCAAAAAGTGTAAAATTCATAGAAAAACGGGGTTTTAAATTGTGTGCCACTTTAGCTTTATTTTAAGATTTATGTGCAAAAAGAAGGAAACATATTGTGAAAATAGGGTTTGATGATTTTCAACTTTAATGATAGATATCTGGAAAACGAAATGTTTTCAACTAAAATTCTTTCAGATTAGTGATCAATTCGCAAAAACGAGTATAGTTCGTTTTTAACTTTGATGATGAATATTTTGAAAAAGGAACGTTTTCGGGTATAAATTCTTTCGGATTCGTGATCAGCGCTCCAAAAAAACCCTCGAATACCAAATTTTGTCTAAATCAGAGTTGTTTCCACACTTCGGACTTCCAAGACAATAAATAACCTTCTTTTTTTGGTCTATTTTTAAAAATTAAAGTATTTTGTTCTTGGACATTATTCATATTTTTAGATATATTTCGCCCTGTATAAATCGGAAAAAATTCGGTATATCTTAGTTTTGGACTATGCGACCAGTTTTCTTATAATGCTTTTAAAATTTTAAGAATGTTTGGTCCATTCGTCCTTTTGAAACACGCATCCTGAGAGATGAGATATATATATATATATATATATATATATATATATATATATATATATATATATATATATATATATATATATATATATATACATATATATATATATATATATATATATATATATATATATATATATATATATATATATATATATATATGAAAACCGCCTGACTTATTTTTGTAGTTTTGTTTTCAGTTATTAATACAGATAGTATGTCTCCAGGATGCGTGTTTGAAAAGGACGAATGGACCAAACATTCTTAAAATTTTAAAAGCATTATAAGAAAACTGGTCGCATAGTCCAAAACTAAGATATACCGAATTTTTTCCGATTTATACAGGGCGAAATATATCTAAAAATATGAATAATGTCCAAGAACAAAATACTTTAATTTTTAAAAATAGACCAAAAAAAAGAAGGTTATTTATTGTCTTGGAAGTCCGAAGTGTGGAAACAACTCTGATTTAGACAAAATTTGGTATACGAGGGTTTTTTTGGAGCGCTGATCACGAATCCGAAAGAATTTATACCCGAAAACGTTCCTTTTTCAAAATATTCATCATCAAAGTTAAAAATCGAACTATACTCATTTTCACTATATGTCCCTCTGTTTCGCACACAGTTCCTGATTTGAAGCTAAAGTGGCATAAAATATTTAATATTTACCCTTTAGAACCCCGTTTTTACGAATTGATCACTAATCTGAAAGAATTTTAGTTGAAAACATTTCGTTTTCCAGATATCTATCATTAAAGTTAAAAATCATCAAACCCTATTTTCACAATATGTTTCCTTCTTTTGCACATTAATCTTAAAATAAAGCTAAAGTGGCACACAATTTAAAACCCCGTTTTTCTATGAATTTTACACTTTTTGCATTTCATTTCGAAAGCTTATTTCAATCATTATTTTACACCGCAGAAGGCGTGTATATATCTATGGTTGCCGCGTTTTTAAAGTAAACTTTTTGCAATTTATTTGATAACATTTAAAAATACATGGAAAACCGAGGTTTTAAAGGTGAAAATCAAATATTGTGTGCCACTTTAGCTTCAAATCAATAATTGTGTGCAAAAAGAAAGGGGAATATAGTTGAAGTGGAGATAGTTCGTTTTTAACTTTGATAATGGATATCTTAAAAACGAAACGCTTTCGGCTTTTGATGTATTGAAATTTAAAAGTTAAAAAGTTTAGTAGTTATTTGAATATATATATTTAAAAGATATAGACATCTTTTAAAAACTTAAAAGCTCTATATATCATAATTGAAGCATGTCCAGACATATATTTATTTTTGGTGTACCTCCCACCCCTCAGAGAAAATTGAAGTTTCATAGCGAATCCTCTATTTTTCTTTCCTGGATTTATTTAAATTTTATGGGAAAACCTCCAATTTTGCAAAATTATCTATAGTTTTCAAAGAACTATAACCAGTTAAAATTTTTAACTGAACCATTTTTACGCAACCCTTTTGCGTGCTTGGACAATACTAGTAGAGGATTTGCTTTTGAATTTTTTTCTATGGGTGGAGAGGGAAAACACAAAATCAACTTTTTTGCAAATTTAAAAATAAAAATTGTTTTTACAAAAATGTTTCTTTTAGGCCAATAGCATCTGGTATATATTTGGTGCGGGTTCCATGTCCCACTTATAAAAAAATTTGAATCTACGGGAAAGGGAGGGAGTTAGTTGGAGCAAGTATTAAGTTAATATTATAGACATAATATTAATTATAAAAGGGTTTAAGTTAACTCTGTATATTCTTGGTCTAATAATAAATCGAAAAGACCAACTCATATAGTTTGGATCAATGCACCATTGCACACTTAATAAACTGGACTGTATATATTAAAATACCTTAAGCTGGATTTATATTTAAGTAATATGAAAAAGTTCCCACATAGATAAAATGATTATATTTACTTTAATTATTGTTTAAACTAGGTTCTTAGCTGAAAGTGACAATTTTTCAAAAAATAATGGAAATAATGTTACTTGTGGTCATGTTTCTATGTTTTATTTTATACGTGTATTTGTGCATAAAATATATTCCCTAAATCAGAAACAAAATGCCGTATCAGGTAAGAATATTTTGTCAATTTTTTACTTTTAATTCACATACATACTTATTAGTCCAAGAGTAAATGTTCTACGACAATTCGAAGAGGTCAAATACGACGCATTTAGAATTTGACGCAGACACAATTGGTCGCAAAAATTAACAAATGAAATACAACAATATATTTGTAAAATAAGATAATAATCAATGTATTTTGGCCGATATCAGGCGTATCCTCCGTGACTATAATAGAGACACGGGCACATCTGGCTTACAATTTTTTAATTCACTTTATTAAGGAATTAAAACAAAGATTTAACTAACCAAAACTAATCATGACCCTTCCGATGTGACAGTTTTGCATAACGGTCTGTAGCGCTTCAAACCAATTAAATTACACGCACAAAAGTAAAAGTTAGTTTAAGTTCGTTCTGATTTCACGTGCTTGTGCTTTTGTGTAGTATCACTCCACGGATTGAAGATATGTTCTGTAGTTCGGCAGATTCATTTAATGGATGGTATTTATTTGGGTACACGCCAAAATAAAATTAAAAGTACTAAAAAAACCAAAAAAAAATTAAACAAGCAAAAGAAAAAAGAAAACAACTCACAACTACCACATTTTAATAAAAAAGATTTAAACAATTTTGAAACAAAAATCTACAGAAAGCCTACACATACAAATAGATACTTAAATTTTAACTCAAATTACCCAATAATGGTTAAAAAGGGAGTTGTAAAAAGTCTATTTGATAGAATTAAATTCATTTGTTCTAATCAAAATATAAATATTGAAAAATATTATTTAAAAAATATTTTAATTCAAAATAATTATCCTCTTGATTTTATAAATAATTGTTTCCTTGAATTTGAAACTCCAGTTATAAGACAAAATCAAGACCTATTACAAATTTATTTTTTCCATACATTCCCGGACTATCAAATAAAATTCAACAAATAGGACATAAATTTAATATTCGCACAATCTTTAAAACACAAAACACTATCAGATCTCAATTAACAAAAACAAAACCATACAACTTATATGAAAATACAAAAATCTCATTTATAAAATACCTTGCGAATGCAATAAGTTTTATATAGGTGAAACTTATAGACCATTAGCCAAACGCATAAAAGAACACAGATCATACATTAAAAACACAGAATTTCATAAATTAAAAATCTGCCAACCCGCATTTGATAACAATCATAGAATAAATTGGGATGCTTCGAGCATTTTAGCAAAGGAAACTTGTTCTAAAAAACGCAAAATCAAAGAAAGTGCGTATATATTATTAAATAAAGATAATTGTGTAGCATCAATTTCAGTTAATTTAAATAACACTTGGTTGCCTTTGCTTGATACTGAAGTATCTTTAGGAAGGCTAAAAATTAACTAACTATTCACCTTTTTTTTTTAAATAAACAATCAATACACCAGCAACCAGTTATCTATGTCACTATGACACTATAACCAAACAAACATATTTTGATATTTAATGTCAAAGATTTTAGAATATCCTAAAAAAGATAAAAAATGTTAAATTTTAAAACCTTAATAATGGTAAATTTTTATTTTTATTATTTTTATTCCATTTATCTTGACAACGGTGGCACCGAAACGTCGATTTTTAATTTTCTTTTTAATTGTTTAATTTTTTTATTTTTGGTTTTTAGTACTTTTAATTTTATTTTGGCGTGTACCCAAATAAATACCATCCATTCACTCCACGCATATAATATGGATTAAGTAACAGCAAAAATCGGTAAACAAACCAAAAGTTATTTAAGATTGAATTGAATAAAAAAATGTGTTTTCTTTTGTTTAGGAGGGTATATTTTGCTTGCTGTTGTTTCATTAGTATCGTATTTTAATATACACTTTCCACAAAAATGATTACATATGCCCATTTTTTTCCATAAACTTTAATTCAAAAATACTTTAATTTAGATGCCCATATCTTTTCTAGTAATTAAGTTGTACACACAGTATATTGTTCCGAAACATCTCGTATAAAAGCACGTCTCTTCGTTTTTATACCTTTATTAACAATAAAACGTAAGTATGGTTACAACGACAAAATCTTTAGTTGTCAATGTCTCGTAGTTTACAGCACAAAAGTCGAATCAATACTAATCCTTCGAAGGTTTTCTGTCGCCCTTTTATAGTAATGTGGAAGGTGAAGAATGATTTAGAATTTTGGAGAAATATCGCAAAAATTCCATTATACAGGATGGCATAAAAGTTCTCAATGGGTAATTCGGACGTTTTCGGAAACCTTCGAAAATGATAAAAGAACTTGGAAAAGTTAAGGTAAATTATTTAAATAAATTAACAAACTACATTAATGATCCTATGAAACTATAACTTTTGGGTATTCGTTGTTATTTACTGTTAACAAAACATTATAGTGGAAATGAAGAAAATATAAATAAAGAAATATTTTTTATGTGCTGTTGAAAGGGGTTTAATCTTGTTTGTAAATAAATTATACCCTCACTAATTTCAGATATGTTATAATAAAAAAAAATGATTACTGTTTTTTAACAGCATAATATACAGGGCGATTAATTTTTGTTTTTTTAATTTTATACATAGGATGTATTGTAAACAGTAAATAACAATGGTTACGCTTATTATGGCCATTTAAATTAATGACTGGCCAACCGTGACCAATTCATGACCAATTTATTTAGCGTTAAATGGGCACTGAATGTTGATATTGAGGTGCTACCTATTTTTAACTAACAAGTAATAATTTCGAAACAACTCTAGAGTCAATTTTATCGCTGACCAATTACTGCAGCTCATTGACCTAGCATGACCAATTCGTGACCAATTGATATCGCGTCGGGTAAACTCCCAACTTCAGTATTGAGGTGCTAAATATTCTTACGTAGCAATTATTGAATATGAAATAACTTCCTTTTACTGGTGACCAATTACAATGACCTAATGACCAAACGTAACCAATTGTTACAGTTACAGCATGAAACGACCTCCGAATGTTGATGTTGAGGTGCTAAATATATTTATGTATCAATTAGTGACTTTAAATTTTTTAACTATTTATATTTATTTCAGTATCTTTGACTAAATGTTAGATACCCATGACCAATTCTCTAGTTGCTACTAGCTTCTAGAATTTGTTTTGTGAATCTAAAATTTTTGGGCTGCTCCCAAAATTTCCCCCTCTTCAAATGTCTTTATGTAATGTAGAACTCCTTCAATCTTGCTGACCAATTAATTAATCATACTGACCAATATTGACCAATTACATGCTTTTTTATTGAGTATGATTAATTTTAGGCGGTAAATTTTTTTGATTACCTTGATATTTTAAACACGCTGAAAATAAAAGTTGTTGTATGGATGACCACTTCGTTAACTTAGTGACCATTTATGACAATTTCGTGTGACCAATTCGGGGCTGTTTTTTAAACCTTAAATTTCACATTTTGGCCGCTAAATAGATAGGTCCTAAACAGACGTTCTAAACATTCACTGTTAGCTTGTTTTGTTGTATTTAGATTGTTAGGCGATAATGCAAATTTTTTTTTAATTCAATGCATTTTTTTGCAACACAAGCTACAAACCAAAAGTTAGCGAATTCCTGTAAATACACTTCGAGTAATTGTATCTTAACCCATTCTTTTTTTAACTGATTGACCAAATTGCAACACTGGCCGGGATTCTCCAATCTTGAATTACCCGTGTCTCGTTTGAGATCCGTATTATATCTTATAAGAAACCAGATTTTTAGGCGACATTAGGCACGTTAATCACGCATTCGACACTATAAAGTTAAATTGGTAAATAAGTCAGCTGTGCTCTTCAATCTGAGTCGCCAATAATTTAAAAAATTTGCAGGGAGTAATGCAAAATTGTAAAAAAAAACAATATCAATCAATTCGTCGCTAACATTACTTGGGATTTTCGTGAATTTTATTTTGCCAAACAACATAATTATTTTAAAAATGATTTTGCTTTTTACTTACACTTATAAATCGATCTAATTCAAACATAATATAAAAACTAGATATAATTTGTTATCTCCGTCTGTTTGATAATAATTATTTTAATATAGTAAATAACCTAAATAGAACACCTGTAAATTCACTTAATCAAACCACATTATCAAAAAAACTGGGCATAAATAAATAAAGATTTTTATTACGTACACAGTATACGCCATAAGCCATTGAACCAACATATTTTTTGTGATAACGGTTTTTTAAATTTTTGTAAAAATTAATTAAAAATTTGTTATAATAACAATATTGCAGATATTACTATATTACTTTTATTTATAAAGTATCATTTAAAAAGTTTGTAAGGATAAATATGCATTATCTTTACTAGACACCAGCAATTAAAGATAGTATGTATATTCCAATATTGTTGTGCAGGGGCGCAATTAGAGGAGGGCTAGGGGCTCCCCAAAACGACAATTAGCCTCCCAAAAATTATTAGGCATTTAATTTATATTACTGTTTTTGTCACATATCTCTCTATAAACTAAGGCTATGTCGATAATGTGAAATGTCAATCCAAAACACACTTTACCTTTTTCTTTTACGTAAACTGTGTGCACAGAGTGGAAATGCTACCTCTAATAGGTATAAGTTGGGTATAAACGGAAACACCTAATACAAAAATAAAATACACGCAATTACACAATAAAATAAAATTTAAAAATATAAATTAGCTAAATGGGAATCATATAACAATTTTTTACTTTACAGTTACTTCCTTTGTTTTTTTAAACACCCAGCAAAGATTAATATCTGAGCATATAATTACTAGAGGCAACATTGCCGCACGAACAACTTACGCCAGAGAGAAAAACCTAAGTCTAGCACCTTGCTCTCTCGCGATCCCGACTTTTTTTTATGGGACTACCGCGGAAGTTCAGGCTTTCGACTAAAAAAGAATTTTTAAAATCGATCCACAATTAAGGGAGTAATCGGTGTACATACATTAAAAAACAGATGTCGAACATATTATAACCTATTTTTTTAAGTGTCTGTTAAAAACCCATTAGCCTCATTTTCTTGTTATCCACACTGACTTTTTTCAGGCCATTGGTTATTCATAAAACCATTAAAAATTAATTTTACGTGGGTATTTAGCAAGGCATAAACATTTTAAAATAATATTGATGTATACAGGGTTGCTTACAAATCGTGACGGTATAAAGTTATGTTATTTTAAATGGATAGCCCTGTACTTTATATTTTTGGTAAATTCCTCCATATATTCTATCAGTTTTTGTTATAGTGTTAAATCTTTAAATTTAGGAAATATTTTTACTTTATTTTTTTATTACCGGGCGATTTGTCAAATATAAAGAAGAAATGCTTGTAGTTTTTCTCCGAAGAATAGAAAATTCAGAACCTTTTCTTTACCACTACCATTTTGCAATTTCAAAGTTTGTTGTAGTTGCCTGAGCAGGCAATTACCTAATAGATCATATTTATACATTTACCATAAAATATATTTTGATTATACAGGGTGTCGAGAAAAAAGGCGAATAGCTTTAAAAAAAATTAAAACCAATAAAGCTTTCTTATATTTCAATGAAAATGCTTGAATTTCCTTTAAACATTGGTTAAGGCTTTTTAATGCCTAGCCTTATACCTTAGTCAAGTAATTTTAAACAGGGCCGTATTAACTGTTTGGGCCGCTCTAGGCTGGAATTCCCGGAGAGCCTATTGTAAAGATAAATGCCACCAAGAAATCAACAAAATTTTAAAAGAGTAAAAAAAAGTTTTTCCTGCGTGGCGCCTATTTTCAGTGCAAAGCGTCGCCGCCCTACTTCACCACCAGGTATAAAATTTAAAGAGCAAAAAAAGGTATTTCCCTCCTTTTCGTGCCTTATTCACAAGGCAAATTAGTCATCAAAACTCCCCTGTCTGGCGCCTATTTTTTCATGGCGCCCTAGGTTGTAACCTTGTCAGCCTAATGGTTAATACAGTACTGATTCTAAACATCTCTTCTTTATAATAATTTTTTATATTAGCCTAAATACTTTACTCTTAAGCAAAAATTACCTTTTTAGCCAAACCTCGTAAATAATAATAATAATAATAATAATAAATGGCTTTTATTTGTTTTAAATAATAAATTCACAAAAATGTAATAAAACAGATGGCGAGATCCAGCACAGCTGCTCATCTAACCATCAAGTAAGAAATTAAACAAATTATAAAATTGTTAAATAAAGATAAATATAAATATAAATATATATATATATATATATATATAAGAAAAACAAAAACAAAAAAACTGTTTAAGGTACATATTCCAAGTAAGATAACTATACAATCAATAATTGTAATTATGCAATGTAACAACGAAAAAAATATATTTTTCTGAAATTGTTGACAAAAAGTTTAGCTTATCAAATAGGTAAACTAGAAGAAACCTTAAGAAATAATAAATTTAAAATGCATTATAGACACAGGAAAAAATATAAAATATTAAAAGTAAATTAAAGGTAAATTGAGAGTGTGTTATTATGATTTTGAACCAACCAAATTATGCGAAAATGTATAAAAATAAATTAATTTAAAAAAAAACATACTAATCTCTCTCATTCAATATGTGTTTTTTAAGATTAAACTTAAAACTATTTACTGATAAGCAGGATTTAAGTATGGGAGGTAAGGAATTATACATTTTTATGGCATTAGAAGTAAAGCTGCGCTGAAAGGCAGCTGTGCCGTGCCTAGGAACCTGGTAAAGATCACGATGACGGGTGACTCTCTGGTGGATGTCACACCCCTTAAGCAATCTTTCGAGCAGATAAATAGGCTCTTTTGATGTTCTTACCTTAAAAACCAAGGTAAAAATGACTGATAAACTTTAATATCTTAAGCCGCGTCCACATTAATGAATATTCACGTTGTGCGTTGTATTTATTGCAAATTTGCTCGTAATGGTCAAAATTTTTACATACATACGATATAAAAATTTTAACGTATACGAGCAAATTTGCGTCAAATACAACACACGACGTTAATATTTATTGATCTGGGGCGCATTCAGAATCGACGCCCAGTAAAGGCCCGGAAAAGACATAAGCAATAAGCAATACCTTATCAAAACCAAACATAAGAAACAAATTCGTCTGCCAAGGTCAAGCTTGGGGTAAAGTTTACCCCGATTTTGTCGAATCTGAATGCGCCCCTGGACGCGGCTTTATGGTTGCTTTTTATGTTTTTAGGCTTACACGACTTATTATTAAGAATAAGTATTTTCGTAAAATTAAGAAATAAAAGGTTAAACTTACGTAGTCACACTATACAGGGTGGTCCATTTAACCTGAGACAGGTAAATAACCAGAAAACAGTGCCTTTAAAAAAAAAAAATATTTCGAGTTAAAGTTTGAAATAAAGGGGCAAATTTAATGGTATTACTAGTTTGTGATCTTGACTACAATTTTGTGGTCATATTTCTTTGTTTTTTTGGAAACTCCATTTTTTTTGTTTAAAGGCGTAATCTATGTACAGAACAAAATAAGCAACTTTTATATATTTTTTTAAATCTGATTTCAATTTTAAAAGATATGTATCAAAATATATTTATGGAACCCATTTTTTATAAATTTTATGTTTAGAAATAACATGAATGAGAATGATCACAATTCTGTTTTTGTTAAAAGTTTTTTAACAAAACATTTTTTAATATGTGGGGTATCATAATTGACGCCCGTGCGGATTTGATTCGTGAGGCTATTACAAGTCAAAAAATAAGACAGCAAAAATGCCCGTTATGGAGCTGCACATTATGGCCTACAAGTCAGAACATTCTTAAACAAAACATTTCCTGATACCTAGGTAAATTGAGATCTTTTCAAATAATTTATGTAACTAAAAAGAAATATTTTTTTATCAGGTGGATTGGAAGAGGTGGCCCTCTACCATGGCCTTCTAGATCCCCGGATCTCAATTCCTTGGATTTCTTTTTCTGAAAGAAAATTATCTTAATCATGTTGTCGATCCTGAAAATGTTGTTGCTCGAATTCATGTTGCTGTGGTATTAAACGATTAAAATTTGCTACAGAACGTTCGTGCTTCCATGATTCATCGCGCAAATGTTTGCCTTGAAGTACGAGGCAACTTATTTGAGCACATTTTATGAGACGAGTTGTTTTTTGTTATTAATCGTTGGTTACTGTTATTAAAATAATTTATTGATATATTCTTTGGACGAATTTATTGAGAACACTATTCCCATTTTAATGACTTAATGAAAATTAGAAACTAAATTTTAAAAACATGTTTGTTATGATTTTGTTATTGTTGTTTGGGTTTTATTATAGGTTTGTATGTGTTTTATATAAGTTTAAAATTTTAAAATTTAAATTTATGGCTATTTAAAAAAAAATGTTACTTATTTTTGTATTGTTTACCATTGTGTGTAGTTTTTTTAAAGCGTAAATAGAGTTGATTGTTTTTATTTATTTTATAAATTTGTAGATTTTATTTATTTATTTTATTTAATAATTTATTTGTTTTTAAATGTGACAATTTTAATTTTAATGTTATTTTTATGTATATATAGTTTGTATTTTAATATATTTTTCGTCGAAAATTTCGGGAAAATTAGATAAGTTAATACCTGTAATAGTTTCAAGGAAGTAATATTTTACAACTGTTCGCTTTTTCAATAAATTTTGATTAATTGATTGACTTGTAATAGCCCCGAATCAAAACCTAAAAGCGTGGGCGTCAATTTTGAGACACCCTGTATTATGCCTACCTACGGTACTAAGCTGAGACTGTAGATGTAATGGAAATTATATCTACTATTTTTCAGATTTAAGTAGTTATATTTCGAAAACTATTAAAGATAGATATATCGAAAGTGGTATTTATGTAAAGGTTTTTGAAATGCCGTTTTAATGGTGATATATTACACAGGGTGTTTCATTTAAAAAAGTTTACCTTTTCATTTTTCTTGAGTTTATTATGTTTATTTGTTTCTATTTTTAGGCTTAAAAAACATAAATAAAAACGTATGAAACTTATAGAGGACGTTTCTTTCTATTCTTCTCGATTATAGTTAAAATAGAGTGGTAAAATATAAATGAAAACCCGGTACATTGTAATATTTTTAGTACTTAAATTCATTTTATAAAAAAGGGAAAGCTTCACTTTACTGTTTATTTATTGATTGTTATTAGATTTTAAAGATATTAATAAGCCAGTCTGTGTAAATTGATAAGATTATTTTCATATTCATATTTAACTATCCATTCACATAAGAAGGTACTACTTAAGAAATCTGTAGTGTGAAAAATCTTAGATTTAAAATCACAGATGGATTGCATTTAACTGTTCAAATAGTTGGCAAGTAGAGGTATGTATCGTACCACTAGTATTACTTATAGATAATACAATCAGTCGTATGAATAAAGTTAAGCAAATGCTTTTACTCTTACTACGTCTTTTTTGCTGCATTAAAGCTAAATGTGTTTATCTCAAAGAGCCAAAGCAAAAGCATCTGCTTTAGGTTTATTCATATGAGCATATTTGTGCCGAATAGTTATTTTCCAATACCCCCGCAAACAAAGTGTTACTTTGCTGCCCGCAAAATCAATTAAACGAACTACGCGAAGCGGAGGTCGCAGAAGAAGTGCGGGAAAGACATTTTGCGCATGTATTAGGAACAGTGCCGGATTAAGCTTGAAGCCATAAAGCAACCGCTTTAGCGTTGGGGAAAGGTAAGTGCAAAAATAGGGTGCAAGATAGAGTTGGAATTACTGGTATGGAATCTTATAGAAGGGCGCGACCTTCTTTTTTGCTCTTTACTTTTCTGGGGACCATTTTTTGGTGAATGGCGAGGCGTAAAAACAAAATATAGAAAAGGGCGCCTTTTTGCAAGTAAGGACCTTTTTTTTGCTCTTCAACTTTTTTAGGCCAAGAAAAAGCCATCTTCGCATCTGGTGTTTTCAAATACCAAGACGAGTGCAAAATTGATAGTTCGCTTCACTTCAAAAAAGCTTCGTCCGGCACTAATTAGAAACAATATTTTTTCTATGGGTGTTTATTTTTATTTTAATAGTTCTCAATAATATTTTCTTACTTAAGATTGTGTGCGCAAAGTAACCAGTTTGGTAAAAAGATTACTTGACCAAACTTTTCGTTTTAGCATTAAAATAAATTTATGTAGGTCAACATTGTTATATCTATTTTTTTTTTGATAAGCCTGTTAACGGCGTCATTTTTTTAATACGTGCTTATTACTAATATTAACATTTGTTTGCAATACTGCAATACTAAATTTTGTGAGCTTTTTTTATTAAATGTTGGGTTCCGTACATTAAAATGATTTTTCCATAATCTATTTTTTAATTTACCCTTTAATATACAGTGCTTTCTAAAGTCAGGAACCCCTCCTAACTTTTAACTTGTTCGGTATTTTTTTATGAAAATTTTGGGACTTTAGTAAGGCAACATAAACCAAGAGAGATGGCCATCTAAATGAGGTATTTAAGTACCGCCATTTTGTAGTAGGTAAAGGTATTGACTTTAAATTATGGGCTTATAAAGTACTAGTCAGGCGCTTTAAAATAACGTGCAAGAAGACCCCCTTTCCATTTACCTTTTTTTCAAAATGGCCAATGGCCCAACCGTCACTTTGACATTTATATCTGTCATTTCTTGAGTTTAAACTCCCCCTCCTTAGCATAAGGAAGAAGATAAATTTTTATGGAAAAAAACGTTTATTTCTTACCTATGTTTTTAGTGATTGAGGTTATGTGGACCCCTTTCCCTTTACCATTTGGAAAGAAGGAAAGAGAACATGTATTAGGAAAAAAACAGTAAAAAACATATATTTTTTTGCATCATTATTTTTTAATACACATACAGGGTGTCCGGAAAGGTGAGGTAAAAATAATAAGAGTGTGCCAAAATAATGTTTATACTTCATTATTTATAACTTTTCAACGGTTGCCACAATTATAATGATATTTGAGCATTTAAATTAACTCATACCAATGCTTCTTTCCATAGGCAAATGATGCGCAGTAAGTTATATTTATACAGGTTGAGACGAATTTTTTCGTTTATTGTATGTATTTTTACAGAGGTAAAAAATTTGACATTTTGGTTTGACCATTTAATTTATTAATTATTTTAGTACAAAAAAGGTATTCTTTAAATAAATCGATAACCCCCATTTCATATGTAATAAAAAATTAAATTTTTTGAAAAAATTATTAAAATATGGTAAAATTATAAAAAAACAGTGTTTATTTGTGTTATAAAGTTTAAAAGGCTTTTAAACAAGATTTTTAATCATATTTATCACATTCTAATGATTTCCTCAAAAAATTTTTTTTATTACATACAAAAAACGGTTTGTCTGGTTTTTCAAATGCGATTTTATGAAGAACAGTCCAAGATATCGATTTAAATAAAGTATACCGTTTTTGTATAGAAATGATAAAGTAATTAAACGGTAAAAGCAAAATGTCAATTTTTTTTACCCCTGTAAAAAATGCATACAATAAACGAAAACAATTCGTCTGACCCTGTATAACTATGACTTACTGCGCATGATTTGCCTATGAAAAAACCGTTGGTATGAGTTAATTTGGATGCTCTTATATCATTATTAATGTGGCAACCGTTCAAAAGTTATAAATGAAATAATTTTTTTTATTCTAACTTTGAAGGTTAATATCTGCCTAAGGAAGCGCGATAGAACTTTTTCAGTGTAAGTGTATGCCGTATTCTCTAGTTTAAAACGTTCATAGACGTAGGTAAAGCAACAAAGCGGGACCGATGCACAGTGGTGCGTTGAGCGATAAGGATTTTGGGACAATTATTGTATCAATCGTATTACACTACTATAGTTCTGTTAATATATTATTAAGTAAAGTACAATGCTTTGCTAAAACAGAAAGCAATATTCTAAAATTATTATACATTTACCACATTATTACAGATATTATACAGTTAACTTGTAATTAAAATAATAGTGTTGGCATTTTATCCATAGATTGACGCACTGTGCAGTGTGTCACTTTGTTTAAACCGTGGATTTATTTAATAATTCTTTACCTGTTTTTATTCTACACGCGTTAGACCCATAGATAACCTACATTTAGATCCGCAGTGGCAAGAAGCATTTTCTGGATTTTTACGACCTCGCGCTGTAAACAAATGGACGGGAGGGCGAACATGTGCAGCAGTAGCAAAATACAAACACCGGCATCCCGTACCCTCCGTCCGCGGTCTGACCGTGACGCTCAGTAGCTACCGTACTCCAAACAGAAATCCAGGACGCAGTCGACAAATTATTTCCGATAATGCGGATACTCTGTATGGCGCCAGGCGTGTTCACCCTCGATTTGCTTGCGCACAAACACCTTTTTTTGTCCATGAAATGTAACTTTTGTTTCGCGCAGGTAATAACATTGGCAATCCATCGAGATCAGTGGTTAAACCGTCTCTTTTCCACGCTTTGCCTGTAAACCTTTTGACTTAACTGATGCTATATACTTCTTTTTTTTAGTGTTGTTTACTATCAACTTTATATTACATTTCTTATACTATGGGCACTATAAATTGAAAAATACACCTAAAAAATATGTATTTTAAACATTGGTTTAAAAGTCAGTAACGCTTTAACGGAGTTACTTACTAGGTATTTATTATCCATATAAAGTGCCTAAAGTTTAATAGTAGCCAGTAGGTATAAAAACTTAAGTTACTATACAAATGGAATTGTGATATTTTTCATTGAGCCCTTAATATTAATATTAGGAGGTTTATCTGCACAACTAACGGTATTTTGACAACAATTTTTTTATGCAAAACTTGCAAATATTTGATCTAAAACCAATCATAAATATTTTTAAAGTAAATTGAATTCCCTAATTGTCTTTAAATAAGCAGTTTTCACGTAATTAAGCTTAGAACCTTGAAGTATTTTTTCAGTTTTGGTTTTTGATTTTGGATATTTATCTCTACTACAAATATTAATATTTAAATAAATCCAATAAATAATAAAAAAATGATGCGCCACAAAAAAAGGTTTCTTAACATTTGTTTAATAAATTTACTTCTTTAAAAGTAATTTGTCCCAAAAAATTTGACAAATTACTTTTGGATTTAACTTCAACGTCAAACAACTTTTTAAAAAGCGCCAGGATTGGAACTCGAACCACCTGCGTGAGAACCCAACGCCATATAGCCACGTTATGACTAGACTGGCGTTGGGATCTGATAATTAAATGTTAAAACGGGGATCCAATTGAATCTTACAATTACGTAAACCACAACAAATTTTAAAAGAGAGTCCAAACGCAGATGCCAGGACCTCGAACCGTGGACCTTTGGGATCAGTTGTTCATCGCCATGTAACCATGTCTGCCGAAGCAAGAGCTATTAAAATAGAAACTGTTAAACAATGTAGTAGTGGTGGTGTGTATACTAATCAGCA